>NMRB01003106.1:47101-59839 GCA_002633025.1 Notospermus geniculatus
TAGGTATTACTTCACCACTCATGACTAGGTCAGGATAGTGACGTAAATTAAGTGAGGGTGAAGAGAAGATGACTTCCTGGCTCTTGGAAGCTTTAAAATTTAATTTCCATATATTGGACCATTCGGACATGTTGTCTAAATCAATTTGAAGTAATCGATGGGTTAATAGTACATCGTCATTGCGGCTTACAGGATGAAAGAGTGAACTATCATCAGCATACAAATATAATTTAGAATAATTAACCATGTCTTTAAGATCATTAATATAAATTAAGAATAGTAGGGGTCCCAGGATCGAACCCTGGGGAACCCCAGAATTGATCAACCCAGCTGGTGACCAATCCGAGAAACTGTCGTTAACCCTAACCCGAAGTTTTCGGTGCGATAAATAAGATGCAACAAGATCAATTATATTAGGACCAAAACCATAGGATCTAAGTTTATGTAATAATAAAAAATGCGGGATTGCGTCAAAGGCACCTTCAATGTCCAAAAACACTGCCCTAGTATCCATACCAACATTACGGTTTGCTAAGATGTTATGAACAATATGAATCAATTGTTTTTGTGTGTCATGCCCTCTAAGGAACCCTGACTGAAGTTCATGAAATAGATTGTTCTGGTACATGTGGCGGGAAACATTCTCGAAAATGACACGTTCAAATACCTTAGCGAGTGAATTTAATAACGTAATAGGTCGATAATTGAGGGGGGATGGCTTATCACCTTTATTTTTAAATATAGGGACAATAGTACCAAGCTTCCAACAGCCAGGAAAACATTTCCTAGCAAGCAGACTACGAAAGAGATGCGTCAATGGAACTGCAAGAGTTTCAGCTGCCATTTTTAGCATACGATTATTTATACCATCGTTACCCCTACCTTTAGATATATCGAGGTCCCTAAGGATTTTCAAAACCTGATTAACAGATATTGAAATAGAATTGAGCTCAGCATCCGTTTTATTGTGACATGGGGGAAGAATTGATTCGTCAAAACTGTGGTGGAACTTGATGAGGAATCTGTTAAGGAAAAGCTGCGCTTTACCTTCATCAGAATCAACAATAGAACCATTATCTTCTAATGGGGGCAAATTAGAGGAAAATCTGGTCCCCAAGAGTTTCTGAATTAGACGCCAATAGTTTTTTGAACCAGTAGGATGATAGTTTAAAGAGTTACAAATGGTATCGTGGTGATGCTGTTTAGCAGTAGAAATAAGGTCATTAACCATTTTGACTTGTTGCTTATAACTATTGAAGTTTTCGACACACCTATTTTTAACAAATTTTTTGTAGTATTTAGCTCGTTTATTCAAAGCAGAACGGATCGTACTATTGAACCAAGGCATATCATTTGGTTTGAAAACTTTCTCAAAATGTGGAATATTAGTAGCGAAAAACTTGATGAGGAATCTGTTAAGGAAAAGCTGCGCTTTACCTTCATCAGAATCAACAATAGAACCATTATCTTCTAATGGGGGCAAATTGGAGGGAAATCTGGTCCCCAAGAGTTTCTTAATTAGACGCCAATAGTTTTTTGAACCAGTAGGATGATAGTTTAAAGAGTTACAAATGGTATCGTGGTGATGCTGTTTAGCAGTAGAAATAAGGTCATTAACCATTTTGACTTGTTGCTTATAACTATTGAAGTTTTCGGCACACCTATTTTTAACAAATTTTTTGTAGTATTTAGCTCGTTTATTCAAAGCAGAACGGATCGTACTATTGAACCAAGGCATATCATTTGGTTTGAAAACTTTCTCAAAATGTGGAATATTAGTAGCAAAAATACCGAAGAGGTTGCTGCAAAATACTGAAGCCATGAGACTAGCATCATCAAAAGAAAATAGTTCATTCCAATTAAAATCATGAATGGCAGAGTTCAAAATGGCGATGTCTGCCTGGTCATATTTCCAGATGGTCTTTTTTGTAGCAGTAGTACGTTTGGGCAAACGGGAGTCAAGGTCAAAACGAAGTGTACTATGATCGGAGCCAGCAATGGGGGACAAAACCTGAATATTCAATAGGAATCCTGGAGTATTGGAGAATATTAAGTCGAGGCAAGATGCTGATGTGGGAGTAATACGAGTAGGTTCATGAATCAATTGCGACATGGATAGATCAACAGTAAGATCATACAAGAGTTGTCCAACAGTAGTATTGATGTCATTGACCCACCATTGCCTGGAACGCGCATTAAAATCACCAAGGATTACAACATTGTCATTAGTGAGATCAAAGTTACTTTTAACAACATTATCAAAGTAAGATAAAAAAGCCGCCCTCTCATCCGGGGATTGGGAAGGGGACCTGTAAAATATCCCGAGAAAGGTCTTTCTATGATTAAAACGGAGTTCAAACCACATACATTCTACATCAGCATTTTCCAAGTCGTACCTACGCTTAGCAGCAACGGTCTCATGTATATAAACCAGCAATCCCCGCCCCAGNAAGAAACATGAAGTTAGGGTAGCTAACAAAAGTAGATTAAAAAAAGTCATAGCAGGGTTGGGTTGAATGTCATGTATGCATTCAAGCCTGACAAATTATTTGATTTAAAAGAACATACCTTAGAATCACTGGTGCAGTGGTGAACTCAAAAAAGAGGGGTCATCTCCAATACCACTAGATACACTACTGAATGTAGGAAGTTGTTGGCCAATATAGTCTCATCAAAACGAAATAACAGGCATAATAGTCCAAAACGAAATAACAGGCATAATAGTCCAAAAGATGTCCATAGGCAAAACCCAGAAAAGTCCAAGGCTGAGGAAATAACATCACAACATTCCACTTTCCAGTCGAAGAAACAGACAGAGAAAAATAAAAAATAGTCCAAGAAATTACTCGAATGGAAGTTCATGATTAGTCAACGAAACACACAGGACAAATAATCAGTAACATGTCCACAAAAAGAACATCCAGTGAAATAACATCACATGTGTAGGCGATGCCGTATCATCAGAGGACGAACGAACAGAGTAACGGAAGTCCATGATTAACATGAAAGAAACATTAAAAGTTTAACCAAGAAGTGTGTCAATGTCACCAGCCTGTGAAATAAGATGTTTCTGACCCTTATACCACACGAACAGGCGACCGTCATTCGACCAAGCATTGTCAATCTTCTTCTGTTTACGGAGCTCTTGCAGATAACTGAGAAGTTTGAATCTGGAAGGTGTGAGATCTTCATTGATGAAGATGTTCTTTGCGACATCTTTGAATTTCCGGCGATTCGCGTACAGCCTGCGTCGTGCTTCGTAGTTGGTAAACTTTACAATTAACTGCTTACTGTCCTTCCCAACTGGGTGGGCGCGGTCAATATCATGCAGTGACATATCAACACCAATATCAGTGGCAACCTTAACAGCTAACTGCCTAAAGTCCTTATGTATGCATTCAAGCCTGACAAGTTATTTGATTTAAAAGAACATACCTTAGAATCACTGGTGCAGTGGTGAACTCAAAAAAGAGGGGTCATACCACTATACTGTTTACGGAGCTCTTGCAGATAACTGAGAAGTTTGAATCTGGAAGGTGTGAGATCTTCATTGATGAAGATGTTCTTTGCAACATCTTTGAATTTCCGGCGATTCGCGTACTTTACAATTAACTGCTTGTTGTTCTTCCCAACTGGGTGGGCGCGGTCAATATCATGCAGTGACATATCAACACCAATATCAGTGGCAACCTTAACAGCTAACTGCATAAAGTCCTGACCGAGGGTGAAAGCAGGGAGACCCGAGATACGAAGGGAGGATCGTCTAGAATATTGTTCAAGGTTCTCCACCCTGACATTTAGCTTGTCTATTACATCCTGCTTTTGCTGAAGGGAGGTACGAGTTTGCTGCAATTCATTGGAAAGAGCTGTTACGTTGCCCTCGAGCACTGAGATTGACTAGTCCTTCGCCCCTAGCTCAAGACGAAGCTGTTGGAGTTCTTTTCTGATATCAACGTTATCTTGCTTGAGCTCAGACTTGAGATCAGCAAATTGTTCTTTAACAGAAGTTAAAAACTCCTTACGAAACTGGGCAAGTTCCTCAGATACACTGAAGGCCTTTTTACCAAGCCGTGAATCCATATCAGAGTCGGGTGTCCTATCTGCCAACTTGCGAATGGTTCCACGATTATCCGGAGTTGCTGGTAGGTACACTGAAGGCCTTTTTACCAAGCGGTGAATCCATATCAGAGTCGGGTGTCCTATCTGCCAACTTGCGAATGGTTCCACGATCCGGAGTAGCTGGTTCGAAACTGTCCATTACTCTGAGATGGCCCCCGACATAAGCACAATACTAGAACATGTAGAAAATGGCCACAGCACAGGATTTCAAAAATGCCAGGTTCACAGGACTCAACATTTACCAAAATAAGACATTCCTCCACAGATGAAACCACTCAAACTGCCATGGGCACCAAGATCCAGTATTCAAAAACAACACTGCCAACTTAGAAAGCCATACATCAAGAAGAAGCCTCTCAAGAAGTTGACTTAGGCAGACATCAGTTGAAAGACTGCTAGGTGTCGGCCATCTTAGTTCAACCATCTTAGTTTTTATGAATTCGGCCCATATTCTTACACGAAAAAGACACCATTCGGCTCACGGACAACCGCAGATTTAGGCCCGTTCTAATTCACTAAAAAAGCTTTTTTATTTTCAAATAGTGAATTTAACGGGACGGACGTGAAATCATTTCTTTGTACGGTACTGTATCACTTTTACTGACGTGACGACTGCTCTTTAAGAAAGTCACGTGAAAATAACATGCTCTCACATAAAATAATCTGATTGACGATCGACTGTGACGTAACACCTTTTGTCATTATGGAACTGTTGCTAAAGCCTAGGTCTCAAATGCACCGGCCCCGTATGATTTTCCCCACCCAGCGGCTTGCTGTGGATTTTAAAGACTGAAACTCGGATCTAAGATGAATTGTGCCGAAATCGCCTCAACAGATCAGCGGATATTAGACTAGATCAAACTGGGCACCGTAGAAATTGGCCAAAATGTCTGGTTTTACTCGCCGTATGGGCCCGGAGTGGATATATGACAGGGGCTTTATAAGCTTCTTCCATCAAAATAACGAATCGAAAGCTCGGGTATAGCTTTAACTCTTTCAATCCCGGCCATTATTGGAAAGGACTGTCTTTTTGCAGGGGGTCCGACATGGGTGTAGTAATTTTGCTCTTACTCCTTAACCGTTCATGATTTCGAGGCCATTTTTCAACAGTGAATAGACAAGACCACGCTCGTTATTTCATTCGCGAATGAAGCCCCTGCGACGTGGCGTTCTCGCACTGGCGCATTTTGAAAAGGCCAGCACTGCCATTCGACAGGGCCAGTTTTAAGCACACTGACGTACAAATAAATTTGCTAAATATTTCTAGGTGGCGTGGCGTGCAAACTCGACATGTAGGCCGATAGTGCGGCAAAAGCCCTTTCCAACAACGTCAACCCCAGCGACACAGCCAATTTGAAAGTATTTTTTCGCGATTTTTGAAAAAAATGTCGCTAAATCCGCGGTTAAGATAGGGGGTGGTAGCCCCCTCTCTTAACATCTACTGCTGTATATGTTCGGCAAAGGCGCGCGAAAAAGGGTTCAACTTGTGTAGAATTTAATTTTCTTTCATTTGCACCTTCAGCTCAATCGGACCAATAATAACTGAGTTATGACCAAAATAATGTGGTGGTGTCGGCCACCTAACTGATACCGTGTTATCACGGTCTTGGACGTGAAAGTGTTAAAATTACGACCTTCATACAGATCACACTGACTTCCCTATCTAGGAAGTCATCCTTGAATGAGAGGAAAAAAACATCTGATAGCTTCCTTGCGGTCCACTTATTCTCAAGCAGGCCCCCCACTGACCTGGATATAAAGTCATTCCTTCTTCACAGAATGGCTTGGAGACTGTTTTATACAGATGGTTCTCTGCTGCACCTTTACAGTCACGGGTGTTCGTCAAAGAGTCCAGGGGCCATATTCATAGCCTTCGCAACTTTGCCTACAGGCAAGTCTATTATTTGGCTGCACATGGCCTATTGTTCACTGACTGCCTTGCAGTAGATTCCTGTGCACGCAAAGTTGCGAAGGCTTTATAATTATGGCCCCCGAGGCCATATTCATGAAGCCTTCGCAACTTTGCGTGCACGCCAATCCATTGTAAGGCAGTCAGTGAACAACAGGACATGTACAGCCAAACAATAGACTTGCGTGCACGCAAAGTTGCGAAGGCTTCGTGAATATGGCCCCGGACTCTTGGTACAGTGGGTTTTAAAGGTTACCTGAAACGCATTTCATGGTTTTTTTCTTGTTTTCAGTTTCCTGATACCTGATTATTGCTCTACAGTATAATGCAGATAAACAGAAGTTGATAAAACCGTTTCAGGTAACCTTTAACGGTAAGAAAGAAGAAAAAAAGATAATGCGATAAATCCTGTACTAGGTGTCACCCAATACCATGGAGAATCGACACATGAAGAAACGAAAAAATGTATCAATTGGGAAAATGTTGTGAAAAATGTGTTTTTGAAATTCATGTACATTTTCCTGTACATTTACGTATATACAAAGAACATGTACATGTATATGACAACGTCCTACCCGTAGTTTCTATTCCTAGCACATTTTACTGTAAACATTAGATTACACATTTACGGGATTCCCCATGGAGCATTTGATAGAATCCACCCAATATATTTTAATTTAACAGGTGAAATACCAAAACCACAAAATTTGATAGTTTGTACAAAATTCAATATTAGGTCCTAAATCCAATAATAAGGGGTTAAACAACCACAGTAACAATTTGATATTTTATCAGCTGTAACAGTTGACGAACAAACTTTAATGTACATGTAATTCATAGATCACACAACATGACATACATTAATGCATCAAGGATTTTTATGTGGAATGCACGAATAATTATCATTGATGCCCGTTTGGTGTTCTTGCTTATCCTTAACATGCTTTTACTAGTGAAATGTCCAAAATTTGTTGCTGCCATTACCATAGCAACCATCAGAATCTATAACCTAAGGCATGAATGAATATAAAGCATTTCTGTTTTTGAAGGGAAAACTGTTGAAGGTGAAAATTGATTGTGTGATCTTAATCAACAAAACTTGAAACAAGATATGGCCATCCTCCGACTTGAAATCGACAGGAAACAGAAGTCATTTTTTTGTATCCATAGCAACATAAAACAAAAAAATCGCTAATTTTGAGCAACTGTATTTGTACACATCTTTTGAGTCCACCTGAAAAAAGCAGTACATCATTAGAATGTTCTTGGACACATACATGTATCCCAATCAATCTGGTTGCCTTAGTTACCTTGGATCAATCTTGTACCCAGATCAACCTCATCCGAGGATAGCTCTGGCAAGGGCTACGACTTGTCCAGAATTTCTGGACATCCGCTGGCAGCGTGCCAAAATGTTTGTTTCACACAATATTTCGTTCTTCGATGACTGAAAAATATCATATATGCCAAAAAAGCCATATACTATACCCCCAAAACACGAAGTTGTTTGAGTATTAGAGCAATTTCAAACGAATACTAGTAGTTCAGTTGGGAACATCATGCCGCGGGTGCCAGCCTCGGCGCGACTCGCCTCAAAATTAGTATATCGCGCATGCGCAGTATTCCTGAAGTCGTCAGCCCTTTCCAGTGGTGTTGTAGGAACGTAAGCCCACTGGGGACGAGTTTGACCTTGGATATGCATAGCTGCTGTAGTATGTTTATGTCTTAAAAGGCAATGGATGAAATAGAAACTTTTCCCTTCAAACCCATCAGTGGAATTTCAGAAATGGTTCTGCAAAAAGCCATTATTATGAGTTCGACAGTTTGCAAGCCATTGTCATATCTTAAGATTTTTCTGCAAGCAAGTTTCTCTCGTTGGTTACCAAATCAACCGTAAACTACACGTGTAAATCAGTCAACAGCAAAATGTGAAGACTAAATAGAATAGCCTGTCAACGAGGGGGAAAATCCTACTCAGTTAGCTTTGGTTCTATCAGATATTCATGCATACAGGAAATTTATTTCACCGTAACCATGGAAACGACTGATTATAAAAAATCTATATTCCACATCAAAGCGATGGATCTCTGCTAATGCAATATATTCGCCAAATTCTGAAGAAAAATACAGTGTGGAAGAGACGATACGAAGGTTTGTGTATTTTACCATCATTTTACAGCCAAAGTCAATCTTGTTGTTGCTATGGTAACCATGTTTCTCGCTGTTAGACAAGACGCAATTAAGTCAACAATAGACAGAATAGTAGGTTTAATTAAAACTCAGGTTTCTGGTAAGAATATAAGAGGGGCACCATTTTAGCACCTGTTTGGGAATTCAGATAGTGCTCAATACTGCAATGACGTGAACGTAGAGAAACAGTTGCCATGGCAACAAAATTGATCGAATAAATAATTTGGCACTAACAAAATATCACATATAAGATGTTTGTTGCATCCACCAATTTCTATTGCCATTGATCAATAATTCACTGAAATATGGCAGAAAGTTATTCTTTTTCCCACAATAGGTCGTGACGGAACTTTATATCATGGATGGAACAGCGTGACTGTCAGTGACTTCAGATAATCTAGGCGATAAAACAGTAATATAACTCATTAAAATTGGTTGAGAACCGTTGCCATGGTAACCAGGAAAGTAAACTAAATAGGCGATGTATCAAAAAAGTGTGTTGGATGATGTGTATGATTGTTCCAAAAATTCGTCCAAAACGACCGCAATCAGCGAAAATATAAGGGAAAAATCATTTTTTAATGAAACCCTAGTGAAGTTGCTATGGCAACGTTTTTTTCGACTTTCCGGTCGTGCGATTTCTAATATGTTGTTGTCCAACGTCGAAAACTACCAGAAACCATCAAAAAACATTTTGTTGCAATTTGTTCCAGGTTTTTCATATATTGACCCGATCCAGTAAGAAATCGATGAAAACCTAGGTGTGGACATGATTTTCATGACTCTACAACCCACACTGGGCAAGTTTTGGGCCACTTAAGTTATTATGGGCTCAAAAAGCGGTACGGGGGTAGGGGCACCCCTGGTTTGGGTATATGGCGTGCATGTGGCTCAATATAGTATGTTTATTTCAGTAGGAAATGGGTGTGGACATGATTTTCATTACTCTCCAACCCGCACTAGGCCAGTTATGGGCCATTTAAGGTTATATGGGCTCCAAAAACTGGCTTGGGGTAGGCCTACCCCTGATTCGGGTACATAGGGTGGGTTTAAGCCAATAAGATATGACTATTTCAGCAGAAAATGTGTGAAAACCTAGGTGTAGGTAAAGGTTTCATGGCTCTATGATACACAGGAGCAGAGTTTTGAGCCTTTAAGTATGTGGGAGCCCCCAGAATATGAATGGGGTAAGGGTACCGCTGAATGGGGTATACTGAATGCTCAAAGCCATTCCAAACCTCTTTTTTCTGGATGATGATATGGATAAACATGGGTATAGGTCACATTTTCACTCTCCTAAAGTAAAAAATGGAGGAGCTACTGCGATTTAAGTGATTAGGCTGCAGCTGGGACTCGATTTGGGGTTAGGGGTACCCCATAGTGACATAAAAGGACCAGCTGGTCTGCGGTAAAATTACTTCCCTGATGTTCAGATTAAAGAAATATGTGTATTAGGACAGCATATTTCTAATTATTAGTCAGTGATTTTAACTTCGGGCATGTTTTCAGCATTCCAACAAGTGCCGCAACCATCAACGGGTAGAGGTACCCAGATTTCGCATGGAAAATATTGTTCTAGCTACTCGATATGTACATATTCTGAAAGATTGACCATGAAAACATAGGAAAGAATGTTGGTTTTATAGCAATCGGGCGAAAACTGACTGAGCTAGGTCACTTTGAAGATCACCATCATGCAACCCAGGTGGTCAAAGGCATTCATGACGTCCCAATTTCAACATCACAGTAAGGTATGCTCCACCAAAAATAATGAAGCCTAATTTTTTTCTCAAAAGCCTGTCGAGTACTTAAGGTTTCCAAAAAACGATATTTCGTCCATGTTGCAATTTGTGTTGGGTTGGCCCTATTTTTGGCCTAGTTTTACTGGCCTATTGTGAGACTCTCCACAGCGAGTGCGGTCAGTGGAGGAAGAAAAACCACATCAATGCGCGTGCGCGCAGGTGGAATGAATCCGGATTCGTGTCTCATTTGCGTTTAGACGAGAATTTTAATCTGGTCGTATGTGGTTCGATGTGGTCTAATGCGGTCGAATGTGGATTCGGGACCAGCAAAGTCGGTGGTTCATTTTAAATCCACATTAGACCACATTGGGTAGCGTTTACACGCAAGAGTTTTGAACCACAATCGGATTCGATCGGATCGCATGTGGATTTTTGCCTGTCGTCTAAACGGCCCTAATGCCGTGTCCCTTGGCTAGCCTTATAAGAAGGTCACCGCGATCAGGGTGTTAATCGGACAATAAAAATATTTCCCCGTGCTACACGGTACGATTTGTAATTATTTGGTCAAATCGTAGGAGAAAAATAGGACAGGCTCTATCCAAACGATTTCGGATTTTGAAATTTGATTGGTCAAATTTGTGGATTTTCCCCGTCCTATACAATAAAATTTTTTGCTCAAACATGTCAAAATTGGACCGTGTGGCTCGGGCATAATTCATATTCGACGCACGACCATCGGCGTCCGACGCGCGATCAAAATCTGGACGCCGACGTATGTAGTCATGTTGATTCATACTCAAGCGTTCCTCTGCGATTGCCATCGGCGTCGATCAACTCGCACGACTGCTTGGCGTGCGATTTTCAAGAGTTCAACCAATACAGGATATTCCTCTAAAAGAGTGCAGCAACTGACGGGACAGCGTCCAAGACGTCCCGCACGTCATTCATGATGTTTTGAGGCGAGACGAAAAAAAATCAGATTGTTTCACTACGTCATGATCGCTGAAACAACCGGATTTTTTTTCGAGTCACGTCATGCGTTCAGAAATGACGTGTGGGACGTCATGACGCTGTCCCGTCAGGTGCTGCCCTCTTTTGGAGTGATATAGTCTAATAGAGTCTATTTGAACTCTCTGCGTTCGATCGCGGCGACCTACCAATGAGTTTTGTGGTCATGGGAACAAAGGCTTATGTTTATGCATTGAATTCCAATGCCACGGAGGTATGACGGAGTTGAAAAAGGTTACGCAGTCAGGGTTTCTGCCAGAAATATTTTTGAGGGTATGCAGTTCTTCAAAATCAGCAAAAAACCCCATGAAATTAAAGAAAATGGCCCTTTTCTGTTCTTTTGAGGGTACTCACAGCGTACCCTGCGTACCCTCTGGCGGAAACACTGGCAGTTGTTATGTAATGACTCATGTAACTAAAACTTATCGCGTGAGCATTCACACTCCCGCGATAGGACGCGGACAAAATCGCACGACGGGATCGGCGTCGAACGCGAGCTCGCGCGTCGGTCGCCGGCGATGGTCGTACGTCGAAGTATGAATAAAGCCTAGTTTATACTTCGACGCAAGCCACTCATTTAAATACGATTCGGGGCCGAATCCATGATTTTCTCTAGACAAAGTACATTTTGGGACAGAAAGTACCGGTAGGTTTTTACAAGCGTAAATGCTACTTTATCTACCGAATATAGGTTTAAGGGGCGAATATACAAGTATGATTTTCTTGAGAAAAAGTACGTTTGGAACCTAAAACTTGGTTCCTCTAATCTAAGAAAATATAAGTTTCGCGGTGCGACTGGCCGAATATAAGTTTTTCTCTACCGAAACATACTTTTGGAAACGAACATAGGTTTGCAGAGAGAAAATCTTAGTTTATCTGGAGAAAATTTAGGTTTCACGGAGCAAAAGTAGGTTTCTCCAATAACTGAATAAATGGCGTGACAAACGCGCTTGCTTGCTAGTCGTACTTACTGCTAATATTCTCCGTCCATATTTCTTCAGGGGTAGGTCGATTCCGAAGCCACTGATCACGCTATTTGTTGAAACATCTGTCCTGATTCCACTAGCGGGAGTCTGCTCACGAATGATTCTTCAAAACCTGTAACCAGTTCCTTCCATCCCTCGTTGTTGCAGACAGGTCTTCGTTATTTCCGACACTGTCGAAACTTGCTCGGTCGACTTCTTCTGCACGAAACGATGTCTTCTCGCTGACTCTAGTGTCGAGGCTTCTCTTATTGAAACGACTTCCATCAAGGAATTTCTGAGTGAGGATGTGTTCACTACAGCAACTACTGACATGAAAAAGAAGACTGAGGAAACTGAAAAGTCTGGCCGAAACCATCTTTAGTCCAGTGACGTGACAGTCTCTTACACATTCGATGGTTAGGCGACTTTTAAACTTGCGAAAGATATTAAAATGACGATTTTTCGTCACAATGGACATTTCACGTGACAAGAAAAGACTTTTCTATTGGCTGAAAGTTCGGAAATCCAAGTATGAATTGCTGTTACATAAAATTAGCTGCTTCTGAGAACTGATTAATTGGCTGGTGTATCGGAAAGGTCGTTTCTGTTGTTAATTGGCAGTGGACAGGTTTCTGAAATCCCCATGGCTAAGAACCTGATAGCGTTAACGACATAATTAAGGCACCTGGACCGGTATTCATAACACTTCTTGTCTTAAGGTCGATCTATACCCATTGGGTGCCGCCGAACTGCCCAACTTAAACTCGTGATAATTCATTGATAACAATGATTACAAAAACATTTC
>NMRB01003107.1:15443-44731 GCA_002633025.1 Notospermus geniculatus
GGTAATTAATTCGAAATTTATTCTCCAGGGGGCGCTAGCTGACAAAATAGAAAACAGCGCTGTTTGAATTTCCCGCGCCAGTTACTTTGAGGATGTTGGATGCTCTTTTGTTCATGGAATGAGGAATCATGGGAAATGTGGTGGTGCTTGCAGAAGGTGAATCGAGATGAAATATACCTATGATAATCGCATAAAATCCCAATGATCGTACACAATTGCCTCATGAAATCATACGCGAGTGGTATTTTAGGGTATGATGAAGCAATAACTAAAAGTATTTTACACCAAAACTACACAGTCGGTTCAAAATATGACGATATATATTGGGAAAAAATCACAATGATCGAACCGAGAAATGGCGAACTCGGCTTCATGCATGTCATTCCAAGCCTTCGACTTGGGCTGCTTTCATAGCGTGCTGCCTTAAAAATTGCTAACATTTCACATATTTTGATTATTTGATGCATATTTAGTCTGACTGGGACCATTAACAATGAAGGGATATGAGAATTTTGATGCAATCAACTGATGTCGATGGGTCTAAGGCCTCGCTTCACGGCTCGATCTTTTTATTGGCTTCGTTCGTCATTTTGAGTCTCTGACTCTGTCCCGTTTTTGTAGTGTATGACAAAAAAAATTCCTTTTATTTCACATGTTTAGATAGCTTGATATGTCTTTGGTTTGATTGGGGCCATCAACGACGAAAGGATAGGGAACTCTCCGTTTATTCAGCTAAAGTTCAGGATACACTCTCACTTTCCACGACGTGAATTGGGCGCCAGTCATGGAGTTTTGTCTTTGTTTTTCAGTTCATAAACCGAGACGAGACCAATTCTGTCCCGGCCGTGGTTCATCCATCCTCAAGGAAGTTAATGTTGAACTGTCAGAGACAGATCAACAACATGTTCCATTGACTATTGAATGGTTGACAACGTCGCCAGCTCAGTCATGTCAGTTAACCATATGTACTTTCTCACCTCATCCACCATTAGTTACGTCATGCATTGGTTCCCATGCATGTATTAACCCCTTCCCACCCAATGGGTCTCAAAAGATATCTACATGTATATCAATTCACGAAGAATTGCAGGCCCATTATCTTATCTAGTATTAACCCATTCTCACCAATTAGGTCTATGACATCTATCTCGACTCAAGGTACAGAAAAGCACAAAATTGACACACAAAATGATAATAAACAAGAAGTCAATCTCCAGAATTCACGAATTTTCGACCCCAACCGGGGTCTTTTTCAAGTGGAACTTTACAATCTGAAACTCTAGAAAAGACCGAGCTGAAACCCGAATGTAGAACTACATAACCTGTGTAGACAGGATAAACAAGCAATTAAGGAAAGAATAGTGTCCAAGCCCTACGGGTGGTTGCTGGACCTAATTTAATGAGTGGATGTAATTAAAGAGAAACTAATTTAGCTGAAAGAAAAGGGTTGAATAACTGCAGGGTTGCTCAGCCTGACCACAAGCAGAGCGAATTGGTGTAGAGCTTCATTTGGCTGAAAGAAAGTTTATAAATTAATAAATATGACATGTGTAATACATAACAAGCACAAAGAGAAAAGATGCACAAAGGTCAACACAAAGTAAAGGAATATATTATTATTATTATTATTATTATTATTTATTGACGAAAACTTGAGGCCAGCCGGCCTGTAGTACATTTATATAAGAATGGACGGCACATGGATGGTAGCAAACAAGAGCAAAACTAAGGGTGAAGTCGGAAAGGAAGGAAGTCAACTTCCAGATTTGTAGGAAAACAAACAGAATGGATAATGCAAATCACTGAGCAATGAGAAGAATAGGGCGAGGAGGATTAGAGCAAAAAAAGGGGGGAAGGGGAGGGAAAAAACAGGGCCTAGACCAGAAGGGGAGCCACAGTGCCCTCCGCAACTGGAAAACCTAAAACGAAATAGGCCTACCAGGGGGAGAGAATAGGAAGAGCACGAATGCCGAACTGGGGTCTCAGGACCTCAGCATCTTGTGTTAAGACCTGAGGGGGTGATGGTTTTAAGGGTCCACATCCATTTCGACTCTGTTTGAAGGAGAGTCGTCTCATCTGGACATGTCTCGAGGATGGTGAACAACACGTCCGTGACAGAATGTCCTGGCAACTTAAAGTGGGCATAGAGTATCGAGCAGTCACGATCATCCTCTTTCCCTAATCTGATGTTGGACTTATGGTTGTTCATCCTTTTACGGAAACATGTTGTCTGTCCGACGTACTGATTGATGGTGGTGCATCTGGTACATGTGATGCAGTAGACCACATTTCTGCTGTCACAATCAGCGGGACCCCTCGGGCGGAGTAGATGGGACCTTCCCGTGGAGGAGCTAGTGATGTGGGACTGGGAGGGCAAGGAGATGCAAAGTTGACATTTCCGACCTCTCTTTGGTCCTTTCCCTGAGCAAGGGTCACAGGTGGGCTTGGCACGTTGGATCTCCTGTGTGGGGACCTTGGCTCTTACCAGCACATCACGAAGGTTTTTGGGTCTCCGGAATGCAATAAGGGGTGGCTCAGGGCAGCATTCCTTCATTGATGGGTTCAAATGAAGGATAGGAAGGAAACGGCGTGTGATTGCAGTAATGTCTGGTAGTCCAGGGTGATAGGTGAGGACTAAGGGGATCTTGCGGGTTTTGGGGGACTGCTGGTTGTCTCGGACCTCACTTCTGTCGACACTCTGGTTAGCCTGGGGATCACCATCATCAGCTCTGTCTCTACTCCCATCCTGGGTATTGGTTTCCATCGTAGTGGGAGGGTGGGCCCCCTGGTCGTCATGACGTTGGATCGTCCTTTCTACTTCCCTCGCAACCTTCCGTCTGTTATGTCCCCTGTCTGTGAGAAAGCCCACCAAGTTCTGAAGGTGTTTCAGAGCCGCAGGCCGTTCTGAGCATATGGACAGGATGCGGAGGGCTTGGGAAAAAGGGATGGCGCGTTTATCTCGACTCACAGGTGATATGTTAACCCCTTCCCACCCGATGCGAGGGTGTGGCTTCGAGAGTCCGGTGGGAAGCTAGTATCGGGTACTTACAATACATGAACATGTAAGGACTACTAGTAGTTGAGCCAAGGTAGTTATGTTTGTATCAAACTAAAGCTAATAAAGTATAGGTTTGAAATGACCTACTTCCATGACCTAGTGACCTACTTAAAGACCAGTTGAGCCAAGGTAGTCATGTTTGGTATCAAACTAAAGGTAATGAAGTGTAGGTTTCAACTGACCTACTTCTATGACCTAGTGACCTACTTTAAAGACCAGTTGAGCAAAGGTAGTCATGTTTGGTATCAAACTACAGCTAATGAAGTGTAGGTGTGACCTGACCTACTTCCATGACCTAGTGACCTACTTAAAGACCAGTTGAGCCAAGATAGTCATGTTTGGTATCAAACTAAAGGTAGTGAAGTGTAGGTTTGAACTGACCTACTTCTATGACCTAGTGACCTACTTAAAGACCAGTTGAGCAAAGGTAGTCATGTTTGGTATCAAAATAAAGCTAATGAAGTGTAGGTGACCAGTGACCTACTTAAAGACTAGTTGAGCCAAGGAAGTCATGTTTGGTGGAATCAATCTCATTACACCTACAACTACACCTCAAGTCAACTGTCAGCTGAGCGCCAGGCCCATGGGCCTCTTGTGAAGGTAGGAAGCGGCACTGTGTCTGTAGACCATTTCTAAGTCGCTCATCAATCGATGCTGACTCCACGTGACTTCACCGCGGTGGAAATATTTTCACCGAGGTGGAAATATCACCGCGGTGGTAATATTTTCACCGAGGTTGAAATATTCTCACCGCGGTGATAATATTTCCATCGCGGTGATAATATTTCCACCGCGGTGGTAATATTATCACCGCGGCGGTAATATTATCACCGCGGTGGAAATATTTTCACCGCGGTGGAAATATTATCACCACGGTGGGAACTTCTAAAAAATTTTCAAACCCCGAAGAAAATATTCAAACCTTTAAAAAATGCAAATGCAAAAATTTTTCATCAATGAGCTCTATGGGCCACCGTAGGTTAGAATGAGATCCTCTTCTCTTAACATGATTTAATGACTCTACCGACCACACAATGAGAATGAAAAAAGAAAAGGAAAAACAATAGAATGCACATATCTCTTTTCTGTTTGATTTTCGTCTCAATAGCTCCCAGGATCCTGATTTGTCGGGTTTATTCAACTGCTTTTTCTTTTCTTCTCCCAGTATGAAGAACTGTGTGAAACGCTTCTCAGGAAAGACAAAGATATCGAGAAACTCAGAAACAGTGAGTGCTTATGACTAGACTTCAGCAACTGTTATCGTGTGAAAAGCCCATTCAAAATTCATGCTGTGGTCAATCAATTACCCCAAAATTGTTGGCAACGTTTGTCACCAAACTATGCAAGTACGATTAATTTGCAGTGAATCTTGGGTGTTAGGCCCTAGAGTATCCTATGCTGTCTTCTTTCTCTCTGGAATCTGAATTATGAACATGTCCTGTTTCTCCGTTTCAGTCATTGAACGATTCGTGGCAGATTTTCGGGAGTTAGAAATTCAAGCAGAGGTTCAGGCAGCATTGAAGCAAGATGCAGAAAATTTTTCTCGTAAGGTAGGGTGATAATCGAAGTGGGACACAGGAAAATTTCCCTGGGACACCTCCCCTTGCCAGTTGCCCCCCAATTTGTACAATTTTGAGTTACCTTTTTACTCACAACTGGCCTTTCCATCCTCTTTTACAGGCTTACAAACAATGTGTGAACATCAAACGCCAGAGTTTGAGCATGCTCCAGAAGTATAATGTTCCACTTACAGCCATAGATATTGATATTGATGCTGATCCTGATGATGATGATGATGATGATTCTGCCACGAAGGATGATGCGTCTGGATTACAGGAGCGAATTAATGGTATTGTCTGTATTGTCTTATCAATGGGATACTTTACTGACGTTTGAGTTTGTGGTCCTAGAATGTCACAGAATTTCACCAACAGATGGAAAATGTATGCACAGATTAAGCGGCATGTAATAAGGAGATGTGTCATTTCTCAAAGTTTTGATCACTGTAGGCTATCTACCTGTGCCTCGTTCCCCAGAAAACATTCCATAAGTATTTTGTACCCGATTCTGTATTACAGAACTTAAGAAGACTGTTCAAGATCTGGCAACTGAACTGGACAGGACCCAGAGGTATTGGTGGTTGAGGGTAGGTGTGGTTTTTTTTTGTATTTTAGTGTCTGTATGGCCGCCTCCCAGCTTTAGAGCTATGCTCCCATGTGTTAGCTCCACGAATTGCAACCCAAACTGGTGCCAAGCCTCTCATCTGATATGTAGTGAACAACCAACTCTGAACTATAATTCTCAGTCCTCTTTTTTAGCTCAGCTGACCAAAGGTCAGCGGAGCTAGTCATATGTATACTGAGTGGCGTCCATCTGTGTGTGCGTGTGTCTGTCTGTCCGTTAAACTGGCACGTTTCGCAACCGCAAGGCCCAGGGTCATGAAAGTTGGTGGAGGGGTAGGCCCTGGGAAGGACTCAAAACAGGACCAAAAATTTTTGCGATCTGACGTACATTCTGCTCTCCAGGGGGCATTTTCCGTAACATGAAATATCCCAATATCTCAGCCCAGAAGCAACATATCAAATAGAAATTGATAGGGTATGGAGCTTGATTTTTGATACACCAAGTGTGATGAGGTAATTAATTCGAAATTTATTCTCCAGGGGGCGCTAGCTGACAAAATAGAAAACAGCGCTGTTTGAATTTCCCGCGCCAGTTACTTTGAGGATCACTGTAGGCTATCTACCTGTGCCTCGTTCCCCAGAAAACATTCCATAAGTATTTTGTACCCGATTCTGTATTACAGAACTTAAGAAGACTATTCAAGATCTGGCAACTGAACTGGACAGGACCCAGAGGTATTGGTGGTTGAGGGTAGGTGTGGTTTTTTTTGTATTTTAGTGTCTGTATGGCCGCCTCCCAGCTTTAGAGCTATGCTCCCATGTGTTAGCTCCACGAATTGCAACCCAAACTGGTGCCAAGCCACTCATTCTGGAGGCAACGAAATGGGCCACGACCTCATGCAGGTTTGCTTGTTCCAAAATGTCTGAGAGAAACAGGGCCAGAGCCAAAGATGCAAGTTGTGAGGAAATAGTCAAATTCTGCCTACGTTTTCGTCAGGTCGCCAATCTGTAAACGAACCGTTGCTCGTATGCGTCTGAAAATTGGTCAAAAACATTTTTCTCCTGTTTCTTTTGGCGCTAGTCGCGTCTTCGTAGCTGCTTCCGTTCCGGAGATGGCTAGCCATTTTGTCACAACGAGTCAGATTTGCACTTCGGAGTCAGTCAATCTGGACCCCCGGACAAACGTTAAAACTTAATTATGGTTTCCGATCTCAAGATCGGAAACCATATTGTGTTTGGTCATGGTGTCTGTCTGTCTGTCTGCCTGTGCGTGCGCGCGTGCGTGCGTCTGTCTGTCTGTTCAGTCTGTCACAGCTGTAACTTTGTTCCTGCAAGAGCTACAGACCTGGAAATGTGACCTACCCCAGGGTTCATGACCTGAGCTACAAGATGGAATGAAAATTTCCAGTCTCCGATACCTGGTTCATGGTGAAATTGATATATCAAAAGTTGAGATTTTGTCTGTCACACTTTTGTTTCTTGAATAACTTGTCTCCGACGCCAGGTAGAGCACTACTAACAAGTTCCTTCCCTATGTTTATCGCCCTTGGCAAGATACTGGCATCAACAAATTTATTCTCCAGTGTCAACATCATAATGATATTGATATACATGTATCAAATTTGATATTCTGACATATCGGGAGATCTGCCACAGTAAACGACTTGAAACTGGTATCACAACATCATTGCTCACCCATGGATGTTATTGCAACTGAAATTTTCAGTTTGCACCTGCTCGGTCGCATGATAGTATTTGATGATATCGTGGTGAGATTTGATATTCAAATTTGATAACATGACATAAGTCAGAATCTGGTGACGGTAGAAACCTAAAACGTTCACCTACACCTAGGTTATCAAGGATGAGCTTTCAGATCACGCAATGACCTTGAAGGTCAGACGTCAAGGTCATGGTCAGACAGTTCTAAAATGCAAATTTACTCAGCATTTCAGGGGAAAACTAATTAGAAGCCTGCATAAACCATCCCCTATTGGTTAAATCAAGGATCCCTGTTCCAGTTACGCAATACTTCTCAAGGTCAGAGTTCAAGGTCACAGATAACTAGCTCTAGAGTAGTCAACTTCTCATCGGAAACCATTGACATCGCTCCGATGTCCTTCTCTTGTTTTACCGAGGTTTACTTCAAACAGAGCAAAATCGCGTATTCAGGGGGTGGTGGCTCGCATTAACACACGACAGTCTGTCGATACACTATATCTACACCCCATCATCGGTTCATTTGCAGGCTTTCATGACAACTAGAGACTTTATGGCAGGATAACGGACGTAAACGGTTTGATGCCGATGGCAGGACTCAATCTTCCCTCTGCCGAAAAAAGAGGACACCAGGGAAAGGAGGGCAAAACAGCGCAATGGCAGGCATTGAACGCATAAAGAATGCCCAAAACCGAGCACTATCGCGAGGGAACAGTTGCAAAGTCAAGGATTTCTTTAAAGGAATCAACGGGGAACAAACACAGACGTTAAAAGTCGGAAAGAAAGACTTTAATGCCATAGAATATGCAGTCCCACCTGAAATGAAGACCAAAGATGTATTTCAAATGTTAATCTATTACCATGATTACATGAAAAAGACAAACGTTGCAACAAACCCGGCACCGTTGGCATTAAAGATTAAAATGGACATTGGTGGGGAACCGTTTGAGTTTGTCATGACGCCAGGCCGACGAAGGCAGATCGTCATTACTTTCTCTAATAAAATAGATAACACAGGACCTCACTCCTATGGTGCAATCAGTAGGAAACTGGATGAAGGGGGCGAGGTTGCCAGACGTGAGCATGCCCAGGCCATTCTTGATGCCATTCATGCCTCTAAATCCAACTGGGGGCAAATGACTGACGTACAAAAAGAAGCTGCTAAGGAACTCATTGTCCTAACACACGTGGCCGAGTCAGCCGTGCCAAAGAAATCGCAGGTTGATGAAATACTTACATGTAGTTTACCCAATGGCCACAAACACAGGATAAAACCCAAATCCGTGGAAGGGGGTGTAGGCGGCATGGACAAATTTGCGCGAATCATTTTCACGAAAATAAGGGACGACCCGAGTAATTGGTCGTTTGATAAGGCATTCAATTCAAATAAAGGTGAATTTATTATTGCAAGAGTCGAGGGCAAAAACCAAATGAAAGTTATCTTATATACGCCAGGCAAGAAGATGCACAATATTACTGACGAACTGGCAGGAGATTTGTCTGACAGCTCGTGTGAGGACTAGCCCTTTTATTTGGTTGGCTCGGTACCGTCGTAAGGAAAAGTCTAATACTTGGATTTCCTTTCAATCCCTTTATTCCATCGGTTCTCAACCTTCTCTCCAGATCTAACTCTAGCTCAACTAACTAAATCTACATTCAACTCTGCTTATATCGGTTGTTGTGTGTATGGTTGGTTTCCTGGGCAATGATGACGTCCCTGCTCTGGCCAGCAGAAGGGAACCGTGCCGTAACCAAGAACGGCCGAGCTTGCTAATGGCAAGTCAACATTGCCCCTTCAAAATTTGGACGAAACATACACACAACCCCTGGTGCAACTACATAATCTATTCATGAAAAATACACTTTGATCCGTTTCAGTTTACAAGAGGGCCTTGTATTTTGTAACCAAAACACCTGTAAACAGCAAAATTACTTTTCGATACCAAATTCAAAGTTATTCAATTCTTGTTTGAGTTCAATTTAGAGTTATTCAATTTTTTATTTGCATTTTCTAGTCCCTACTAAGGGTGGCCAAAAGTTACGACCAAAGGTCAAAATATGTTAACCCTCCCTAAATCTTGATACCCCCTTTTTAAGATAGATTTTGTATTAAATTGGCCCTCCTGCATCACACCCGTCGTGATTCAGACACTTCAGATTGTCTGCTGATCTTGCTGATTATTATTATTATGTAGTATAGGGATAGGCAGCCGCCCATTTAAGGGCCCCCGTGTGTAACCCCCGTTGATTTGGTATATATAGTTAAGCGTGCGCGAGCACAGGACTCTTACAGCGTGGCTCTGGGCAAGTGCAGTACTCTGCACAGGGCTGTTCGCCATGCACTATGATTAACAGCTGATTGTAACTCCCCCGGTTCAAGGTGGCCACCAAGAATAACGTTGTAAAGATGAAGAATAAAGCAAGATCATGATAACAGAACCCAAACGGAATTTTAGTATATAACATGGCGGAGAACCCGAGTAGGATAGTTCCCGGACCGGATCGAAGAAGAAGACCGATGATCGAGACGGATTTCACACGTGGCGCAATGTCATCTGCGTCAAAGTCAAAAATTTTTATGGGTACGAACTTCGAATTTCTAAACGGATTATTTCACATCATTGCTAACTTCATTACGATTATTTTGGGCCTTTTCTCATAACTTTGGAACCTCTAACGGATAAGTAAAATTCCTTCGAAATTTTTGACGTAAATTTGACAGTTCAGAACACGTTTTGGCAAGCATCCATCTTGCCTCCTTCCTCAACTTATCGCTGGATTCTTATTGGACGAAATCTCATTGGACGAAACCTCATTGGACGAAAGTTTTGGTAGCTATGGTAACATATCGTGATACGGAATTTCGTGACGTCATTTCTCATCGGAAAACCCGGAAGTGATTTTCGTTGGAACTTTGTTTAGGCCACGCTTTTTTTATTCCTTGTTTCGCGGGCTTTTTTTGAGCACCTCCATCAGAGGAGGGCGGAAGAAAAATAAAAATAAAATTTTATTTTTTTATTTCTCGAACGTTTTCCAAGGCATCTGAATAGCGGAGGAAAAGAAAAAAATAAAATTTTATTCCAAAAAAAAGGTTCAACTGGTGGTATGANTTCGTTACTGTTTCGAGTGCTGGGGAAACCCCCGCCCATGACGTCACGGGATACCTAGTTCCCATGGTATCGCCAATCAGCGTCGTCCAAATCAACATCCTCATACGTCACAAATCAGCCCGTCATCGACACGCATGACGTCAGTCATTCAGTGTAGACCGTTGGGAGATGACGACGTCATCTCTGAATGACTGACGTCATACGCATCGATGACGGGCTGATTTGTGACGCTGATTGGCGTCACCATGGGACCTGGGTATCCCGTGACGTCACGGACGGGGGTTCCCAGCACTTCCCAGCAACAGTGACGATCGACGAACGAAAATCGCCACAAAATCATCCTTAACTGCATTTGTTGCAGTTCGTAAGGGGAGGTTTCAGCTGTGGGTCCATGGTTGACATCCTGGTGAAGTTTGATGAGCACAGGTACAGCAGTTGTTGACATTCGAGCGGAAGTCTATTCTTTTAATAGTATAGATTCGTCTGCGGACACTGAATTTCGTCTCCCCTTGATGATACTGAATCACATGTCAATCACATGATAATGAATCACATGTTTTATTATTTCATTCCCATCTGATGAAGACTTTTTACAAAAAGTAACATCTGAATAATGTTTCATCTGAAACAACAAGGATAGCACTTAGGCCTACAACACAAGAAACTTTAAAACTGATGCCTGGCAAACTATGGGCCTAGCCTACAGGGCAACGAATCCTGTACCCAAGTAGTGGGGCGGCTTAGCTGATCAATTGTGCACTTTCCCTTAAAAGCATGAAACTTGGCAGATGGTTAGAGTAACACAAAACAACGATTTTTAGTCCAGGGGCCACCGGAAATTGCACCCCGTGTGGCGGCCATCTTAGATTTCAAAATGGCCGCCATTGTAGATCTGTTTTGTTGAATATCTCCGTAACTAGTTNCTAGGAATCCAATAGTGCATAAAATGTTTGAAATTTGTGGCCGCCATCTTGAAATCCAAGATGGCCGCCATCCACAAGCTATTTTGCTCAATATCTCCTTAACTAGTAGAGATATCGAGACAGATGAAACGCCTATACCCACATTTTAGGGGTCTAGGAATTTAATGGTGACATAAAATGTTTGAAAATGGTTGCCGCCATCTTGAAATTCAAGATGGCCGCTATCCACAAGCTATTCTGCTCAATATCTCCTTAACAAGTAGAGATATCGAGACAGATGAATAATAATAATAATAAAAATAATAAAAGAATTTGTATAGCGCCACTTTAAACCTAATTGTCAGTGGCGCTTTACATAAAGTACATGTAGAAGTAAAGCGACCGGAATTAAAACATTTTGGTTAAAATATCTAGAATGACTGATTAAAAAGATACGTTTTGAGACATTTTTTAAAACTATTGACTGTCTGACATTGCCTGACAGCAATGAAACACCTATACCCACATTTTAGGGGTCTAGGAATTTAATAGTGACATAAAATGTTTGAAAATTGTTGCCGCCATCTTGAAATCCAAGATGGCCGCTATCCAGGAGCTATTCTGCTCAATATCTCATTATGTAGTGGCGATATTGAGACAGTTGAAACGTCTATACCCACATTTTAGGGGTCTGGGAATCCAATAGTGACATTGAGTATGTGGCAGCTATCTTATAGTCAAAGATAGGCACCATCCAAATCTATTAACATAGCGTATCATCAGTCGACAGGTCGACACAGAACATGGGGAGGAATGATCCATCAAGAAGACATCACGAGCAGTTGGCCGAAAAAGCACAGCTAATCATCTCTTGGCTTTTCTAGTCTCTGTTGCATTCCCCAACACAAGAACATAGTAATGTTCACGGAAGTGCAGACTTCTTACACCTGCACCGACCAGTGCATCGTTTTGTGCATCCACACCGGATAAGTCCATTGAAGAGACTTTCTGTGAAGATATGGTTAGCCAGGGAACAGGAAAGAGCTTGCGATTCATCTCTGCACAATCATGACATAGCCACTGCTCTCGGCCCTGAGAAATGTAAAGTCCTCCCCATGTTTCATGATGCAACACTGTGTCAGCATTTGCTGGGCGTGGTAAGCGAACTGCATGGGCTACATGGGAGTCGTTCCCAGAGCTCACAAATGCGCTTCTGAAGTCAACCATGAACAGACATATACTGGAGTCAGTGTATGAGCACCATTGCAAGATTCGTCATTCTGATATATGATCGCACAAGTACCTGCGTCTTGCGCTTTGCGCTTGTCCGTTCCCTATGTTTATGTGTGGTACGAACAATAAAAATTACTTTCTCTACCACGCACTCACATTGTCCACTGTAGCGGATTCCGCGGTGCGGTTTCACAGGGTTTTGGATAATCCTTCGATGGTTTAACAATACAATGGCCTATTGATTATCCCAATGCCTGTGAAAACCGCTCCGCTCGCCGCAAGACGCGGCGGAATCCGCTATAGTGGAAACGGGCCTTTAACCGGCAATTCATACTTCTGCGGCAACCCGATTGCGGGAAAATCTGGTCACCGCACCAGCAACGGATATGGGTATGCAAGAAACGAATCGTGTCCGGAGACGCAGTGAACGCACTGAACTCGCTAATCACATTTCACCCGGTCAGTTGTTGCGCTCGTACATTCCGTCAACGAATCCGTTTTGACTTGACCAGATTTTAACATTTTGCGCGTTGCGTTCCTCGTCTGTTGAATCCATTGCGCAAAATCGGGCGCAGCACCGGTGAAGTATGAATTGATAAACAGAAGCGAATAGCGTGACGGACTCGGATTCGGGTCGGCCGAGTCGACGCGCAATGCCAGTTGACCATGAACTTTGCGAAACGCAAAGCGCACT
This sequence comes from Notospermus geniculatus, assembly GCA_002633025.1. Lineage (NCBI taxonomy): Eukaryota > Metazoa > Nemertea > Pilidiophora > Heteronemertea > Lineidae > Notospermus > Notospermus geniculatus. The sequence goes on from NMRB01003107.1 coordinate 28,283, forward strand.
TGCGTCGACCATGTCGACTCCTGGCGCAACGCGCAATGTGTAAAGTATGAACCAACCTTAATACATTTACATCACGAGGAAACTGTTTGCAACAAGAGGCCCATGGGCCTTGCGCTCAGCTGACTATGACCTGCCAACTCAAGAGGTTGAGACAGGCAAAACGAGATACAACACTAACAGTGTGCCTTTTTTGATGGTTCACAAGCAAATATATCAGCATTCCTCGTTGAAATCAGCAGAAAGGGGTATCACTTTGTGAATCGAAACGGGTATCTTAATATTAGACCGCTTGGGTAGGAAGGGGTCAATATCTCTCGGTGAATGGAGATAGATGTCATATTGCACCCACTGGTTGGGAAGGGGTTAATTCGTGAATCATGATGTTGTATCATATCAGACCTATTTCTGGACTCATTTGGGTGGGAAGGGGCGGGGGAAGGTTTTTTTTAAATAATCATTTATGAATAGCGATAGATATCATGTTAGACCTACTGGGTGGGTAGGGGTTAACATCAGATAATAGGCCTGCAATTAATTTTTGATGAATCGAGATAGATATCTTTTGACACCCATTTGGTAGTAAATAATGGGTGGTAAGGGGTTATAAAAGATGGGAACAAGTCCAGATGACCTTACTAGTGGTGGATGAGTGAGCAATATTTTAAAAATTTCAAAAGAAAATGCCTCTTTCGCATATCAGTAGGCCTAGGCTTACTAAATAAATCCCACTACTATTGGTCAAGTAGACAATCGGCCTACCGGTACCGGTACTTCTGAGACAGCCCCTGTGGTCATGTCAATTTTGTCACATCTGAGAACTGAAACTGGAACAGGCTGACATGGCTGAGGCCTTGACTTCAGACAATGTACCGGTATCAGTTATATATATGTCATGATGATATTGTGAGCCCTACAAGCATTAGAAGATGATGATACAAATAACATCATCGCTCCAACAAGGTAAAGCTACGGTACTTAGTAGCCTGGATGCCCCCCAGTGGTTAGTGAGACCACAGCTAGCACTAATTCATGGTGACGAGGTTGATCATCATCTTGTGTCAATGCATGCTCCATAGACTGTTCAAATCTATCTATTTGAATGATCTAAGTTACTAATTAGGCATTGAGACTGTTGCCCCACTTAAAAGAATGAGTTGAAGTATGTCACCTTACCTGATGAAAGATAGTCACGATATAAAAGCATGTTGAACTTCTCAAGTGATGAAAAGCACAGTGGCCATTGTCATCTAAGGTTCAACATAGCTAAGGTTCAACACAGTATCAGTCAGTCTCAGTGTACCACTGGCTACATGTACATATAGGTGGACAGGACACCAGTTACAGAGTCACTAGGAACTTTGAAGGGCGGGAAATTCAAATACCCCTGTTTTTGATTTTGTTGAATAGCACCCCCTGGTGGACAGATGTAACATTATTTTCCCTTTGAACGGATGTAGAAAATATCAACCTATCTATTCCATCACTTTTGGTTGACATATTTATCATAGGGGCTGAGATATTGAGACATTTCATTTTGCGCAAAATGCCCCCTGGAGGGCATTATGTAGGTCAAATCGCAAAAATTTTTGGTTCTGTTTCGAGCCCTCACTAGGGTTTACAGCTCCACCAACTTTCATGTTGCTGGGCCTTGCGGTTGCGAAACGTGCCAGTTTCACGGACGACAGACACACAGACGGACGCCACTCAGCATACATATGACTAGCTCCGCTGACCTTTGGTCAGCTGAGCTAAAAAAGGCAGACCTCTGGAATCAATTCCGCCTGCACACCACGCTCTGGTGCAGCATGTCAGACGTGCAGTGTACCAAGGTTCTTTATGCTGGGGTCAGGTATTACAAGCGCAACCTCAGCTCCCAAAGTCCAAGTGAGTGGGGGTCGTAAAAGGCATCTGAAGGCCAGTTCAAACCGATTTGGACAACACTACCTGAAGCTGCAAAGATCTGCAATGAATTTATCCGGTGTGGATGCACAAAACGATGCACTGGTCGGTGCAGGTGTGTAAGAAGTCTGCACTTCCATGTACATCAGTATGTTCTTGTGATGGGGAATGCAACAGAGACTAGAAAAGCCAAGAGATGCTGAGCTGTGCTTTTTCAGCCAACTGCTCGTGATGTCTTCTTGATGGATCATTCCTCCCCATGTTCTGTGTCGACCTGTTGACTGATGATACGCTATGTTTATAGATTTGGATGGTGCGTACCTTTGAATATGTGGCAGCTATCTTATAGTCAATGTCACTATTGGATTCCTTGACCCCTAAAATGTGGGTATAGTCGTTTCAACTGTCTCAATACCTCTACTAATTAATCAGATATTGAGCAGAATAGCTTGTGGACAGCGGCCATCTTGGATTTCAAGATGGCGGCAACAATTCTCAAACATTTTATGTCACCATTAAATTTCTAGACACCTAAAATGTGGGTAAAGCCGCTTTAACTGTCTCGATATCTCTACTAGTTAAAGAGATATTGAGCAGAATAGCTTGTGGATAGCGGCCATCTTGGATTTCAAATGGCGGCAATAATTTTCAAACATTTTATGTCACCATTAAATTCCTAGACCCCTAAAATGTGGGTATAGGCGTTTCATCTGTCTCCATATCTCTACTAGTTAAAGAGATATTCAGCAGAAGAGTTGTGGATAGCGGCCATCTTGGATTTCAAGATGGCGGCAACAATTTTCAAACATTTTGTGTCACCATTACATTCCTAGACCCCTAAAACGTGGGTATAGGCGTTTCAACTGTCTCGATATCTCTGCTTGTTAAGGAGATATTCATTATAACTGATCCACAATGGTGGCCATTTTGAAATCTAAGATGGCCGCCATACGGGGTGCAATTTCCGGTGGCCCCTGGACTAAAAATCTTAATTCCTAGACCCCTAAAATGTGGGTATAGGCGTTTCAACTGTCTCGATATCTCTGCTTGTTAAGGAGATATTCATTAAAACTGATCCACAATAGTGGCCATTTTGAAATCTAAGATGGCCGCCATACGGGGTGCAATTTCCGGTGGCCCCTGGACTAAAAATCTTTGTATTGTGTTGCTCTAACCATGTGCCAAGTTTCATGCTTTTAAGGGAAAGTGCACAATCGACCTCTTTTTTGGAGCTAAGCTGCCCCACTATATGTGGTTTATATACTTTACATTTTGAGCATTTTTTGCTACCATTCCAATTTTTCCATATTGGTTCTGGCGTCTTTATGCTTTGGAGCTTTGCGTTTTTCTCCATTTATTTAGTATATTTTTTTTATTAAATAGACAGTATTGCCATCATTTCATCTTGTAATCTTTCTATTTCTTCATGACTTAATACCAAACTTTCTAAAATCTCTGGATATGTATTTTCAATTTCAGTTCTACAGTATGGGCATTTTTTGTTCTCTAATTTTTTTATAACACTCCTCACAACAGTTGTCGTGTTTACATGGTAAAAAAGTAATATTTTCTTCGTGATTTTCTATAAATAAATTTCTGATTGAAATAAGAATATCATCTCTCTGTAATTCCATTTCCACACTTTGTAAGTACTGTAAGACACTTTCCATTTATTATGGTTTCCGATCTCAAGATCGGAAACCATATTGTGTTTGGTTGTGGTGTCTGTCTGTGTGTGTGTGTGTGTGAATCAAAGTGTTCCTTTAAATTGCCTAGATCCTTTGTTAAATTATTTGTTTTCAGCTTTAGAACGAACGCATCTGTGTCGGAATAGAGTAATTATATGTTCTTTTCACCGAAGTATGGTTGTAATATTTCATAACAGAATTTATACATTAACAACTTTGATAATTCTAAAACTGTTGCTCCTATGTAAATTGGTTTATCAAATCTCACTGATGTTTGTCTCATTAAGATAGCACATAAATCTTCATCAAATATAATTTTGGAATCAAAGTTAGGATTACTTTGAAGTTTTAAAGCCCTATCATTATCATTTACTAATTCTACATTTTTTCTATTTCTTATGTTTTCGCAAGTCTTGCCATAAAATGCATTATTCATCAATTTGAAATAGTCCTTCTCAAAATCTGTTGTTGCTTGCATTCTTTGTTTAGTATTATGATCAATGTATGAGGACAACCACTTTCTCTGGTCAAATTGTATGATATAATGAACTTTCTTTAAAATCATTCCTTGTTGTAAATAGAATTGTAGATTTCTGTAATGTACTATATAATTTAATTTATCTTTTTGTGTTAGAATTAATTTATTTACTTTTGGTCTTGTTTCTTCACCTAATACTTCTTTCTGATAATCACTTAATTCTTCATCTGGAATAAACAGAGGTTCAGGACAATATGGGAAATCTACAGATTTAAATTTAATTGATGCTGGGTATTCTAGATCTACTTCAAAATAATATCCTACAGGTGAATTTTCGGGAATGCTTAATATTTGTTCTTTTGTCACTTCAAAATCTGGAATATATTTTTTTTAAATTTTTTCAGGTAAAAATTGCATCATTGCCCACCCATATAAATTATTTGCATCAACGTATAATAATTTATGATTATCATCTGCTTTAACATATCTTGCCCCCATTATTCCTGATATTCCACCTCTTATTGCTTTTTCAAATGATAATAATGTGTCAATATCTGTTAATAAGTCTAAATTTATATCTGCATATTTTAAACCAGCTTGCCATGTTAAACCGGGGCAAGAATAACAATGACAGGGATCAATCTCAAAGTATTTTAAATTAACTTCTCTAAATCTCTCAAATAAATCTGCTAATAATAATACATCTGATTTTAAGTACAAATCTATAAATTCACCATGGTTATTAATTAAGTGATCCCATATTTCTTTCGCACTTTGATAAACTGACATTGGTTGCATCTCATTTTTAAGATCATCAAAAAACATTCCAGGAGATAAACCTGTTTCATTATAACTTTCAAAAGACGTGTAAAATGAATAAGGAACAGATCCTTTCTTCCTAAGTAATTTAAAGTCTTCTTCATTTGGGTAAAATTGCCTGGTAATCTTGAAATCATCATCAGTCATTGATTTTGTACAATTATCTAAGCTACCTTGCAAAAAACCTGTAGGAGTCTAAAAATCTCAAACAACCAAATTGGAATGAAATATAACTCTGCAGTTTTAGCCAATATTTTAGCAGGTCTTGTAAACTTCTTTGTGAGAGTTTTGATGAATAAGTGTGCATCATAATTACTCAAGTTATGGAAGAAGATGGGAACAAAGTTGATATTTCTTGCTTTTAAGTTACACTCATTGTGAGCAGGACCTCTAAATTTCCCGTTATAATGATCATGGTCTCGAACAATTTTTCCATAAAGTTTCTTCTTACAATAATAACACTCCTTTGCATTTTTAAATTCCTCTTCCACTCCTTGTGTACCCATTATAATGATCATGGTCTCGAACAATTTTTCCATAAAGTTTCTTCTTACAATAATAACACTCCTTTGCATTTTTAAATTCCTCTTCCATTTCGACCTTCGGTTCAACTCCTTGTGTTAGTGACATTTCGATCTTTGTCTTTAAAAGTTCAGCAATTAATTCTTCATTAATTAACCAGTCACAAAATATTTCAACAACATCTGATCCTCTATAACATGAATAACGACTTAGATGTAAATTCGGGTACTCTGAATGTACATAGCAACCAACTGCAGATGCAACTTGTGTTTTTAATTTCTTAGTGCGCGGTTCCTCTGTGATTTCCAATTCCTCTGTGGGCGCTTCTCTATTTATTGACTCAAAATCGGCATAAATAACAAATGGTACTTTATTCTTGAAATTATGATTTTTAAACTTTAGTGTTGAATATTTTTCGATTGGCATTTTTACTTCGCAATAATCATGTTCACCACATTTCTATTTGTGCTCAATTGATGTTTCTTTCCTTTCAAATGCATTCATGCATCTCCTACATAAATGTTTTGTATGTTTCTGGTCAGTTCTGAAGAATAAATTAATATCTTTTAAATACATATAATGTTGCTCATAGTATAAAATATCACCACATTTCTTTTTGTGCTCTATTAATGTTTCTTTCCTTTCAAATGCATTCATACATCTTCTACATAAATGCTTACTATTTTTCTGATCTGCCCTAAAGAAAAGGTTAAAATTTTTCAAATACATATAATGCTGCTCATAGTATAAAATATCAATTACATCATCATCATCGAAATTCTGTGAAAGGTAAAGTGGTTCCAGAGAATAGTCTAAAATATTAACTGATTCAGGTTTTCTACATTCCAATCCAAATACATTAATTTTTAAATTATTTTCTTTCTCAATATTTGGTATATCTTTTATCAAAACAGGGAAGCTTTCAATTTTAATTTCACCCTCATATTTCTTATATGAGTAAAAACGGCTTACATTAATTTCTGGCGGGTGTTTAGCTGCTAATAAAGCCCATAAAAAACATTTTTCATCATCAGTTTTCACATTTTTAACAGCATCTGTTTTAAAAGGTAGTTGAGTAAAGTGACCACCTTTTGTATCTTTCATCCCAACAATCCAAATGTCCATAAATAATATTTTAATGTGTCTTTCATCCCAACAATCCAAATGTCCATAAATAATATTTTATCTAGGGTTAAACCACTTCCCTTAAAATATATTTCATCAATTTGTACCTTTATATAATTTAAAGAATTACTTAAAACTTCATTTCCTTGTTGTTTTGAGAGAACTACTTCAAAAGGTGACTGAATACTATGTACGAGTTTATTATCACCTTTATAAAATTGCACCTCGCATGACAAACTTATTTTATAGTGTTTATTTTTAATGTTGGCTAAAGTTTCAATGAATTCGTCTTTGTAGGCCATAACATCCTCGGCAACTTTTTCCTGTCTCAACCTAATTGAAACATTTTTGAATTTTCTAACTATTTTTGAATTTAGGTTTAATGGCTTCTTAAATTCCAACTGTGTTAACTGGACCCTGTCCTCGCTTCGCGGCTGAACTTTGTTCTCGCTTCGTGATTTTTCTTCATTTTTCACATTTTCTTCAATTTTCACATTTTCTTTCTCTAATCCTAAAATATGTTTTTTTTTGTTTTATTATGCCTAGCAATATTTTTAGCTAGAACATCTGTGTTACAAGACTCACATTTTTTCGTCTCCAGCTTTGCTGTCGTTTCACGATCCATTTATATACTAAATATTTTATTAAATAGATTTTATATCAGAAACTGGCAACCACTCATTGAATTTATCGCTGTAACCTTTCCACTTTACTAACCCATATTTTTTTCCTTTATTTGTTTTATATCTGATAATTTTTTCGATCTTGTATTCCAACTGTTCCGGGTTAGGAACATAGCTCAATTCTTCTTCATAGAAATATCCATCAATAATTTCATTCTGATAATCTTCAAGTTGGTAGACTATAGGCTTGGTGAAAATAATCTGATTTATTTTGAAAACCTCCTCAGTAAAGTTAGGAAGGTAACCTTTAGCAAAAATAGTTTTATATTTGGAAATTCTTACACTATCCCCAATCTTAAATTTTGGGGTGCCAAACTCATGTTGTAAAAATGCCCCGTATAAATTAAACCAAACTGTTTCTTCATTTTCTTCCTTTCTTGCATCAATTGGTTTCATCCCTATTGAAGAATGAAATGTATTATTGTAACCTTTCACTAAATCTGGTAAAATATCTAACCACTTATCTGTTTCTTTTGCTGTGAAGTATTTCCACATCCTTGTTTTTAAAGTTCTGTTAAATCTCTCAACCACTGCAGCCTTTTTGACAGATCTTGATGAGAACCATTCTATGTCATTTTTAGTTAGTAACTCTTTTAAATGTTTATTGTAAAATTCCTTACCATCATCAAATTGTATTTTTTCTGGTTGTGCAGCTACGCCCAGTACTGGCACTTTAAATATAATTTCAAACAAATCCTTAACTTCCTCACCCCTCTTACTTTTTAAAGCTAAGGCCCAAGCATATCGGCTGAATAAATCTATAACAGTTAAGATATACCTGTAACCCCTGTTATTTTTCTCAAAAGTCTGCATATCCACCAAATCTGCTTGCCATTGTTGATCAATGTAAGAGACCATTGTTTTCCTGAATAAGAATTTTTTAATGGTTGATTTATGCAGCTGATAAGTTGGTTGATTTTGGAGGAATTTTTTAACATCCTCATATTTTATTTTCACCCTGTTAGTTTCTTTGGCTTTCCTCCAAATATTTTGTAAACTGGAGTATGCAACAGGACTTTCAGGGTCATAGTATAATTCTCTGAGGTATTGCTCCTTAACAGGCAGCTTTGCTGAGTCCTTAACAGGCAGCTTTGCTGAGTCCTTAACGTTCATTTATTTAGGATTTATTCCATGTTAAACAGCATTGTTTTTTCTTTGGGGGATTTAACTGTGTTTGGGGGTTGAACTTCGTGCTTCGCTTCATTTTCATGCTTTGGGGGTCTTTGTGTTTTAAATTTTCTAAACCCAACAACTAAGAGCACCGCTAGGCCTAAGGTAATGGGTAAAAGTAAGTAACTACTCGACTCCTCGGTCGGTCCTTCAGTTCGGTCCTCAGTAGCTTCGGTTTTCGGTTGGGTTTCTCCCGCACTTTGTGATGTTTTGACACCCTCAAGTAATTTTAATTTATTCTTTTTAAACTCCTGAGACTTCTTCCCCAATTCTCTGCTCCACGCATTTTGCTTCTCTGATCTTTGTTTCTTTGGAGCGGTAATTGTAACAGTCTTGATGTGATTCTCAATTGTTGATTCTTGCTTTGTTTCACTGCTTCTATTTTCACTTTCCATTTATTGAGGTGAATTTTCGGGGTTTTCCGGTCGTTTTTCAATGTAACTGGGCCCTGTTCGCACTCCATGATAGATATTCCCAACAGTTATTAAGCTTGTAGTTGCAACAGCCATTAAAGCTCCCATTTTTAAAGTAAGCCACCCAGCCCACTTATCTACCTCAGTTCTCAAGATATAGGCATTACTCAGATCATTGAATAGTTTTTCTTCGTCCTCTATTGGTAAAAACCAGCTAGCTAGTTTGGAATAGGATCTAAGCAGTGTTTTACTAAAAGTGTCATTAACTCTAGCTGATAGTGCACTTATGTAAATCCTGTGGTATTTTATTAGGTCGTGGTCAGACATGTAGTCAATGTCGTTAAAAGTTAGCTGCTTTCCAGTAAATTCTTTTGTCTTGCCAGTAGCAACTAAAACCTCTAGATCTTTCTTTGCTTGTAGGCCTTGTTCTGACAAAGTTGGACAGGGATTGACTGGATTTGTACAACTGGGCAACTGGGTGTTGAATTTTAGTTGGACCTTGTTGATTTTTAGTTGAACTTCGTTGCTTTGAACTTTGTTGCTCTGTTGTTGATATAATACCCATGTTTTTCATTACACTCTCTACTACCTGTGTTTCTTCAATTGGGTTAACTTCACTCTTCATTTAATTAATATAAAATCATGAGGAAATTGCAGTCTAAGAACCAGCTTTGCTGACCTATTATCCTTCAGTTGTTTCACCACCTCATTTCTTACCTCTTTAGGAATAATGGCATTTTCTTCTAATGCTAATTTCATAGCCTTTTCGTCTTTGTTGAAGAAAAGTACCAACAGTCTAATGTTTTCCCGATAATCCTTAACAATTGAATTGTATTTTTGAACCAGGACCCATGTGGTTATTTCAAATTGGCGACCACTAAAGGCTAGACCCGTCAACTCTGATGCTTTCCTCTTGCTGTCCTGTAAGTTGGCACAGTCATCTATGATGAATAGTGTGTTTGTCCCTTTAAAAATCTGGATACATAACCATAAAACTGAATTCAGAGATTCTTTTACCAGTGAGGGGTCAAAGATGATAAAATTTCTGTCCTGGAAGATCCACTTTCTATTGTATGTCTTGTTGTAGTAGAAAGTTGGGCAGAAAAGAATTATATTTTCAAAATAACCTTTATAGACAGATTGAATTAAATCGAGAATAAAATGTGTCTTTCCGCAGTTAGTGACCCCTGAGATGATGGCATTGTATGCTTCATAGATGAAGAAATCACTCATCATTTACTTAGGTGAAAATTAGTTCACACTTCTACCTAGAGATGGCGCCACTGTTCATGCTAGTTCGTGCAGTAACCAAGAGATGGCGCCGCGATAGTTCAATTAGGGTAAACGTTAACAATGAGATATGATGTTCGATTTTTAATTATAATAATTTTTTCCAATAGATTTGAGGAAAATAAAAAATATAGTAAAATCTGCTGACTATCTCTGAAGCAACATTTCCTTAATCCAGCAAATACCGTTTAGGAGTTGAAGGGGGTTTAGTATATCTAGGTTAAACCATGAAACTGTTCCAGGTTGATCCTGTGTACTATATAAGTGAAGCGAAACCTTAGGTAGGTAAGAAAGCAGTTGAAATCCTAACGACGGGTTTTGTTGAAAGGTCCAAAAAAGGGCCTAAAATTTGTCACGGCGTGACTAAAAATTGTACAAATTGGACTAATTTTTATATGAAAGAGGAAAAAAGGAAAAATACTTACATTTATTCAACCCCAAATCTTTTGGCAAACCTGTTCAATTACCTTAAAGTTCTGTCTCACATAATGTAGAGATAGTCCACTCTGCAATAGTTCAGTATACTTCGTACAAAGGTGAAAAAGCCTCTTGAGAAAGCTTGCATACGCGGGGGTGATATCCTCAAGTCTTTTCAGTTGGTCTAACCAACGTATATTTTGCCTTTTACACAATGCATGTAGACGAATTAATCCATCACCCTGAATTGATCCACTTAAAATAGCTCCTGTGTTCTTATGTTTGATATTTTTCCCAATCATAGTTATGGACTCGATACAGCCATCAACTGTGCCCCAGTTTGGTACGTATTCATCGGTTGCCCACTGTGCTTCCTTATTTGTTAATGATTTTCTGATTAATGCCTCCACCATTTCTACAGTCGGCCTCCCTCGTTTTGATGTTGCTTCCCCACTTGTCCCTGGTTCTGGTTCTGCACTTGCTCCTGCACTTGTTCCTGCACTTGTTCCTGGTAGGTAATCGAATTCCGGGAACGCCTTCCGTAACCCGCCAAAAAGGTCCCTTATTTCATTATCGTCAGGGTACTTGGCTTCGAGCCGTGAATCTATGTTGAGAATTGCCGTGCCAAGTTCTTTCAATCTGCTCGCGTCCATGGTTGTAGAATGTATGCTTGTACTAACACACTACATGTATCACATATCTGTAATATTACCATGGGAGCCGCCGTAGCGAACTCAGGTCCCGGGACACACACGCTATGCTGCAGTATATGTTGCCATGACAACTGATGGTCATTTGACACATTTCAATCGTGGAAAGCATTAAAGCCGACCTGTTTAGATTTCACATTTCACTGTAACATTTATTACAAAGTAATAGGGAATTGAGCGGATATGCGCGGCATAATGGCTGAAACCAATCAAAAGTGGTCGAATTTGTCGAACTGGTTTAAACTGGTTATACCTCCAAACCTCCGATCTGAATCCACTCAATTCCCTATTACTGGCAACACAGGAAGTGTATCCCTCAGTAAGCTCATCGTTCGCAGTTAAACCTTTATGGTTGATTCCTTTATGGTAGTACCAACCAAGACATCGAAGTGACGTAGACACCCTAGTAACTTGCACCAATATGCTTACTCATCCAATCAAGATTACTTACCTCCAAGATCATTAACTTTGCCTCTTTTTCTGAAATCTCTATCATTTTTAAACCCTCTCTTTCTCGGGTAAAACGTCGAAAGGTTTTACTTGGAAAACACATGTGTTTTTTCCATAAAAATAGAAACAGACGTGTCCCGGGTAAGTGGAGTGGGCAGTCGAACACTGACCTTGTTTTGTGTGAAATGTTGAATAATCCCTGTTCATACCTTTTGTACCCCAGATTGCGATATCTCAAGTTTTCAACATATTTAATCCCGCTAAGGAGGAGGAGAAAGATATACATGTAGACATGGATGGACTGCCTGTGGTGCATTTTGGGTTCTCTGGTTTACATGTATACCTTCACCTTTGCATGAAAGGAGATAAATCAGCTATTTTTGAAGATTTTCCAGACATGCCGGTGAAATATCAACGTTCACTCCTTCCTTGAGTAATATTTAAACCATTGTTCAACGAAGTCGTTTCCAGGGATGGAGGTGATATGCTATGTTGGATAACAAGATTAAGAAAATAAGACGCATTACGAAGAAACACTATTTTGAAAACGAAACACACTCTATTCTACGAGTTTCAGAGTACATACACCGCGGGATCACCAGTGCGAGCCACATCTCAAAACTGTGATAAAACAGATTTATTCCCCAGCCCACCTGGTGGTTAATCCTACAAACCACGAGGAATCCAACTGCTAAAAACAACATGTTGGCAATAATGAGGAACCTAACTCTCTACCTCAATAGGTGTCACTAGTGGTTACATCCTCCAAGCAGGGTCGAACACGCTCCGGATTTCCCAAAACGCATGCGTGTGTATCCCAGAATCCTTCGCGTGTATCTTACCCTGCCAGAATTGGCTTCCATCTTGGTTTTTCACGGCCCATTTTTGTCTCCTAGGCCGCTGCTCTGAATGTAAAAATTTTACTCCCCAAAGTTACTTTATCTAACAAGTATTGCTGGTTTTCGTCCCTTTTAGAAACAGTGACAAAACGTGGCAGTCGTCTGATGATTTGTCAGGAACTATATTTCTTCCCTGTGCCATGATCACGCCATGAGTGTACTCAGGTTTGTTGATAGCAACCATCACGACGGACGCCGGTTGGCGAAATTTAAAAATGCGACTTAAAATGCGTTCCCCATAGCCTGCGGGAAGGGATACCATCACATCATGATTCTTGTGCGATCAGAGATGATGAAATGTTCCCATCTGTACACTCTTTTAATTTAAAATAACAACCTGGCCCATATTCTGAGACAGGACTTTGCTCAACAGTGTCTCGGCAACATAGCCGCCATTTTGGCCACAGCCTGAAAAGTAGGACGCTCGTCACCATGGTCACATTATCAGTGGCCTACGTACCGTTTGATTACTGCCCCGGGCTCTGTGACGTCATCAATATGGAAGTGAATTCTGGCAGGGAATCTTTGATTGGTCACTGTTGGAGGATGTAGTGGTTAAAGCGATTTGTCAGCCAAAAAAATTGAATGCAAAAGGGGACGAATCTTTGTTTACAAACACTAATTTCCTGCATTCTGATTGGCTGTGAGGGCAATGTTTACAAACATCATCCTTCTGTTTACAAAACGACTGTCGATTCGCTTTAAATCTATTGAATTGAAAGGAACATTCAGGTCCTGGTCAATTTCCAACACAAATGGCGTCCATTGTATAGGACCTGATTACTGTGTGCTGCCCTCTATCATAGTTATGGTCCCCATTGACCAGTGCAAACATAATTTATGCAGGACACTTGGCATGGCTGGATCGCACTAATGTTCGTCTCCCGAATCAAATTTAGAAATAATTACCTCCGACAGTTTGAAAATAGCGGTATCCGAAGGTTCTGTCATGACTTTTCCCCCTAACGCATTACGATTCCTCTTTCTTGACCCTACCTGCCAGAATCGGGCGGCGACACCGGATTCGTAACTATCCTATGATATCACGTTCTCTTCGGTCTGTTGAGAATGTCCACAATGAAAATGATCTGAATATATATACCCACGATGATATAAACAAAGGCAAAGGGCTGTATTCAAAAAGGGTGATCATAGCGAGATTAAGACTTAGGCGCGTGTAACTTCACTAAATGCACACACNTAATTTTTACCATACTGGTGATAGGAATAGAGGTGGCGGGGTAGGCTTCATTGCACTAGCTTCTGTCAAAGTAGAATTTCACCCACTTACACACAGAACATGTAAGCTAGACACGCTTTTGAAAGATGGTCGCAAGCTCACAATCATCAGCACCTATGCACCAACTAACCCCAGATGCTTAAAAGATCCAAGCCTGAGAGATGACTACTATGAAGAGCTAGATACAATAGTAGCTGCAGTAAGTAATAGAACTATATTAATAGTGGCCGGAGATTTTAATGCCAAAACTGGCAGCGGACATAGCCAATATCCAGAAAACGTAGGAAAATACGGAAAAGGCCATCTAAACGAAAACGGTGAAAGTCTCCTAGAATTCGCAAACCAACGAGATCTCATCCTGACCAACACAACATTCCAACACAAACTCCTCCACCGAACAACATGGGAGAGTGCATATCGGCCACACAAGACGAAGAACGGAGAGGTAAGACGAAACCCACACCGAAACCAAATCGACTACATACTGGTGAGGAAACGAAACATGAAGCAAGTCACTAACAGCAGATCCTACCCTCATAACAACGCCATGAAATCAGACCACAGACCTGTCATCGCAGATATAGACCTAAAGATACCGGTATACAAAGATAAGAAATCACCAAGAACCATCAACTTCTGTAGACTACGAAACAGAGAAATCAGAGAAAATTATAAGAAAGAAGTTGACAACATCATGACAAAAAAAGACCATGAAGACCATGAAGAACAACCGACACCACAGGAAAGATGGAATAACATCATATCCGCAAACAAACAGGCAGCCAAAACAATACTGGGTTACAAAGAAAGATCAATGAAGAGTCAAAACGACGAGGTTAGAAAACTATCAGAAGAACAAAAAGATCTAAACAATCAACTGAATGTAGAAAAAGACCCTACAAAACGAGATGAAATCCGCAAAGCGAGAAACATCAAGCTAAACAAGATCCACACATACCTAGAGGAAGAAAAACATCAAAAACTGGTAGAACAGATTGAAGAAATAGAAAACGCAAAAGAAGACTCCCACAGAATGTTCAAGGCAGTCAAGATAATAGCGAACAACGAAAAGAAGAAACCACTGCTGATACAAGGAAAAGAAGGCCTAACATCTGACCCACAAGAACAAGCAGAACTCATCGCAAAACACTTCGAAAAAGCCTTCAGTGATGAAAACCTTGAAGACATTAGGAAAATACCTCCTAAGGAAATAACGCCACCATTCTCAGCCGATGAAGTAAGAAAAGCAATCAAATCTCTGAAGAACAACAAAAGCCCCGGCGGAGATGAAATTAGAGCAGAACAACTGAAATATGGAGGGGACGAAACACCACACCAAATTGCAGAAATTCTAAACGAGATGTCAAGAACTGGAAACTACCCAGCCGAAATCAAGGAAGGTATCCTCACACCACTCCAAAAGCCAGGAAAACCCAGAGGACCGCTCACCAACCTTCGTCCGATAATACTACTATCAATGCTTAGAAAAATACTGGCAATATGCATGATCAGACGGATAGGAGACAAGATAGATGAGAACATCCCTGTAGAGCAAGCAGCCTACAGAGCAGGAAGAAGCACTACAGAACATACCTTCGCATACAAGATCCTGGCTGAGAAAGCAGTAACATCAAAGGACTACGAAGTCTTCATCACACTGATGGACATGAGCAAAGCCTTCGACACTGTAAGACGCCACACTTTATTAGAAGACCTAATGACAATCCTAGACCAAGCAGAACTTCATCTCATCAAACTGCTGGTAGAAGACGTCAACCTGAAAGTAAAAGTTGGGAATGAAACATCAGAAGCCTTCATCACGAAAATGGGAGTCCCACAAGGAGATTGCCTGAGCCCAATCCTCTTTACGCTGTATCTAGCCAAAACCCTACAAGACGATACAATGACGGAACATCTCTATACCAAACCACCAACCGAGAAGCCGAATGAAGAAGACCTACCACCAGAACTGAAAGATCACGCATACAGCAAAGCCCCAGAATACGGAACTATCATACGACCAAAGTATGCAGATGATATCGGATGGGGAGCATGTAACAACAAGCAGAAAATAGAAAAAGAGAAAAAGAGAGCTCTACCTAGACTGGAAAAAAGAGGTCTGAAGATAAATGAAACAAAAACTGAAGAATATGTCGTGAAAAAGAAAGGGCCGGAAAATTGGAAAAAGTGCAAAATACTCGGTAGCCTGATTGACACAAACGAAGATATAAAACGAAGAAAACAACTTTCGAACAACGCAATGAAAAAATTAGAACACATATTCAACAACAATAGATTAACTCTACAAATGAAGATCAGAATATTCAATGCCTGTGTTGAAAGTGTCTTCCTGTATAACTCTGAAATCTGGACCGTAACGAAAACAACTGAGAACAAAATAGACTCTTACCACAGAAGACTGCTAAGACGCGCTATAAACATCAAGTGGCCAAAAAAAATATCAAGTCTAGACCTCTACAACAAAACAAAACAAGAGAAGTGGAGCAGTAAGATCAAGACAAGGAGGCTGCGATGGTACGGACATCTAATGAGACTACCAGATGAAACACCAGCAAAGACTGCACTGAGAGAAGCGGAACGAAAAGTCAAAAAATCCAGAGGAGGCCAAACAAAAACCTGGCTATC
>NMRB01003108.1:18816-45633 GCA_002633025.1 Notospermus geniculatus
GCGACACGCGGCGGCCAAAATTTCTAGTCCAGAATGAAAATTGATTGATAAAATTCCTTCTCAGTATAGCTTATGAATTTTTGGCTACACCCTAAAAATGCCGCAAGTGGATTCTCATTTTTTGTTTAGAAATACCGCAGGATGGGCATTAAATTGTGGATTCGTGCCAGTGCACCCTGATCCCAACCTACGCTCAAATTCCATAACATTGTCCACTCGGAATCCTTGACCTGAAATTTTCAGATCTAAAGAAAGATTTGTCAAGGTGTAAGGCAAATGACCTGTTGTGTCCTAGTGGCCTATTTAACCGGCCATGAAAAATATTTGAAGATATCGCTAGGTGTGTCCTAAATCTGGGTCAGTGCTCAGGTCAAGGGATGAGCAGGCTAGGACCCGTCTTTAGAGAGGTCGCGCAGCGGCCAGACTCCAGGGTCGGATCCAGGGGGCGTGGGGGGTACGCCCCACCCCCTATTTTTGGCAGAGCAGTGATTTGTTTAGCAAGAAAAATTCAGTCACATAAAAATTCGAGTTTTTTTGCTCTCAGATGCCAGGAAAATGCATCTAAAAGCACTTAAATTGTCAATTTTTTATGGGGGACTCGGTCTCGGTGCTCACCACCTCCGTTGAGCTACGCCCCCCCCCTTTCTGTCGACCCGGGATCCGACCCTGGACTCAGATTCAGACTTCAACTACGAGAATGGTTTGCAATCCGCTATGGACATCCTTGATAAAAACGATTTGACAGACGTTTTCAATTCGTCAAACACCATAAATTGAAGGCAGAAAAATTTGGCCTTATAAATCGGAAGTGCGGATAAATAATGAATATTGAAGTCGTAATCCTAGTCGTTACGACTTGAAACACGACTATAATATTTGCGATTTACGTGCACTTCCGATTACGAGTCAAAATTGTTCTGCCACAAAGTTATGGCATTTTACGATTTGCAAATATCTATCAAATCGTTTTTATCAAGGACGGATGCCTACAGCGGACTGCATTTCATTCTGGTAGATGAATCCGGAGTCGGAAAGCTGCGCAACATATCTTTCCCCGTTCCGCTCCCGCGGCGCGACTGGCCGTTCATGTGGAATGAGCGCCACGAGAGTGCAGCGGCAACGACGGGAACCAGTCAACGTTTTCAACCGCGGGAATTCTAGAAAGTGGTTATATCAATAGAGGGCGCCAGCGGAACTATAACTTTCCATTTCTGTATTATTATCCTCATAATAACCCATGAGGGTTTTTGAGTGAATAAATATGTCTATGTCTATGTGTAATATGTCTATGCCTATGTCCATGAAACACTTTCTGATTGGCCGACTGATTCGTATCACGTGGCAAAAACGACTGTACAGTATTAGGCCTAAGGAAATCAGCGGCATGATGGCCTTTGATTAGGGAGGTTCGGATGCGGTCAAAGACCGTCAATAACGCAAACAAAAAAAACGCAGGCCGACGTGCGGACCTAAGCCTCACCTGCATTACAAAATCACTGAATGTGTGTAAAATTCGCTCATGTTTTCTACATTTTTGAAACATTCCTGAAGTAATTTTCGTCCAGTTTTTAGGACAAGACAATATTAGATGTTCAGTGTCACTTCACTTGTGTTTGTGTCTGTCGTCATGTTCTGTGACGTCACTGCTCTGGCACGCGTCAGCGGTGTCGCGGCGTGCGCATGAGAACATAAGACACTGCCTGCTCCCACGGCTAAACCACAAACACTTCGTGCTCGGACAAAAGAACAGGCGGTTCTGAAATGTCATTGAATAGCCCCGCTAAGAAAGACTGTGACCCGAATCAAACAAGCGTCCGCGGATGCTTCGAGATACCATCCGAGAGGGGCAGCCATTATCTAAGTTCACCAAACAGCCCGCGGTGTATGGCCGCCATTGTCTCTGCTGGTTCGGCCCTTTGTGCTGAGTCATCATGGGGTTTTGCGGTTACGTGGCTGATACGGAACTCCGTGCATTGTTTGGCCAATTTAAATTCAAATTTTAAGACTATTGAAAAATTACTGATGGTCAGTTTTATCGTGGTTAGGGTGGGCGCACATTGACGGCAGATCTCAATGCGGTCGAGCTGGTTTTAAATCGACTGACCCAACTTATTGAACTCGTCATTAAAGCCTAGGTCACATATCCACTCCGGGGCCCGTGCGGCGAGTAAAAACAGACATTTTGGCCAATTTCTACGGTGCCCAGTTTGATCCAGCCTACTTTCCGCCTATCTATTGAGGCGATTTCGGCATGATTCATCTTAGATCCGAGTTTCCGTCTCTGAAATCCACAGCAAGCCGCTGGGTGGGGAAAATCGTACGGGGCCCGGTGCATTTGTGACCTAGGCTTAAGCCGCGTAGCCAGCGGCGAGGGTCAGCCTAGACCTCATGAAAAAATGTGTTTTTCATACAGATTTTGGCCGAAAAATGGCAAGCAATTGCCAATTGTCCAATTAACCCCTACCCCAATGCTGACCATCACCAACTGTAGTAGCTGGACCCCGGCAGTGCCAGACTCGGTGACCTTACAATGCGATTTTGGTGTATTTGCAGTTGTGTATGAATTGAAATACAACTGCTTAGAACGTGTCATGATAGTCTCGGAATAGCCAGGACTGATAAGATTTGGGGGGGGGGGGGGTTGAAACACTGTGCCAGCCCAGCGGCAGTCAGAATATGAATATGGGCCCAGGAGACAAGTAGGCCTATTATTTTCATAATATACTGTATGTACTGACCTATAAGATCCTAACCCGGACGATACAGCAGTTTCTAATCGCCTCCATGCACACCTTGCCCACTGATTCGCGGTAACTCGAGTTACCTTCATCTTTCAAGATGGCGGACAATATCGGCAGCCAAGGTGAGTTCTTGTTTTGCTTGATTTTCACTACTTTCGCTGAATCATTATGAACCATCCATGGCAGGGTGTACTCAGTATATGCTAAAGATAATTCTGGTTCTTGTAGCTTCGCTAAATTCCCCGTAGTTATCGAGTAATAAGCCGTTGAAATTTCGGATCGAGAGGACGGTAACTCANAGACAAAATTCCCGAGAAAATTCCTTTGGCATTGTGTTGTAGAAGTGATTCATTATGCGAACTGAATCTGCGGTGGTACAACATGGAAAATGAATTTGGTGGCAGAAAATGAAGTAAATGTTCATGAGTTACCGTCATCTCAAATTTGAGTTACCGTCATCCCATATGAGCATACATGCTGAGTTACCGTCCTCTCGATCCGAAATTTCAACGGCTTATTACTCGATAACTACGGGGAATTTAGCGAAGCTACAAGAACCAGAATTATCTTTAGCATATACTGAGTACACCCTGCCATGGATGGTTCATAATGATTCAGCGAAAGTAGTGAAAATCAAGCAAAACAAGAACTCACCTTGGCTGCCGATATTGTCCGCCATCTTGAAAGATGAAGGTAACTCGAGTTACCGCGAATCAGTGGGCAAGGTGTGCATGGTCAGACTTAAAACAGCCGTACACTATGGTAGGCCTTTCGCAGCGATAAAGGGGTGAGATATGTTTTGATTGTACGACCATTTCGTCATGTTGCGTGATTGTGGGTATTTCCTGGGACCGGCCCGCATGGGTCTTTCGCAAGAAATTGGCAACCGTTCCAGTGAATCGTCATGAAAAGTCATGACTCTGAAACCAAACTCTTTCATATTACAACTAAGTAAATCGAAGAAACGAGAAATCCGGTGGTGTCTCCACCCTGGGCGGGATCTTATAGGTGAATACAATACAATACAGTAATTAACCACATTTATATACCACAAAATGTGCTTTTATGGGCCAAATTGTCGTTTCAGGCTAGGGAGGGAAGATAACTATAATTTTAAAAAATCTTATTCCTTTAATTCAGAAATTAATTGTCGGTGGAAAAAAAAAATTCTTTAAAATCTTCTGGAACACCTAAAAATGCGGCGCCTAAAATCTGTCAAATGACAAAAGTTTCAAATGGTGGTTAAGTGCATAAAGGATTTGATAATTTTTTTATGCTCATTAAATTTATATTTTTTGTGAATAAGTTGAATTGAGATTCTGTTAAGTTTGAATTTTTTCATTTTAAATCATTTGAATAAAATTTCATTTTGAATATATTGTATGTAGTCTTTGAAGGAAATGGCAAAAATGGTATGAATTATGAGGTGTTTTTTACCTTTTTTTCTTTTTTGTTCTGAAACCACACATAATAATTCGATTGAAATAGTTTATGACTGTGAAACTTTTCAAAGCAGCTCTTATCAAGAAAGGTCGCGTCAGGCCAGATATTTTACAAAGACGAACTGGACAATAACAGACAGACAGACGGACAGATCACAGTCGCAGTATCATCCTCTGTGTCCAATTCACCAACACACAACAGGCATTTAATAGAAATTAATAGTTACTTATACAAATAATATAAAATTAGTTAGGGCCGACCCGCCCCTAGCTGCGGGAAATCTAGAAGTTTCTCCACCGTTAAGTCCGTTCTGTATTGATGTCTACACATCAAGGACAACGCGGTACAATACACAGAAACTCAGCTGGAAATTTCCTCAAATTCTTTTCATGATAAAAGCGAGAATTAAGCTAATTTATACCAAATTATTCCTCCCGTTGGGGTATTACAGGTTTATACAAAGGTAACAAGTTTTGTACTGTATCATATGATACAGCATTTCACGACAATTTAAAAAAACATGGTCGTGCGATTTCGTGCTGATTTTTCAAACTTTTGCAAATGCTCAATCGACACGTTCCAATTTTTCTGTCAAACTTTTTGGTAAAATTAAATTCGACCGTGTGGCTCGGGAATAATTCTTTCTGCGATCGGTAAGTTGGCCAAAAAAATGTTGGTTCATTCTTAGCAACAGTTAGATAATGAAAAAGGTGTTATGGTAACAGCCGATCATCAGTCAGATTATTTCACATGGAAGCATGCCACTGTCACGTGACTTTCTTAACTCGTGTCCGATCAAAAACACGAATTGGCGGTGAGGGTATGCAGCTCTTAATAGGGAGGTTTCGCAAACCTGACGAAAACGAAGCACGAAATACGAAATTCAACTTCATTTCCAGGACGTAATGTATTTCTGGCGGTGGTTGGTAACACAAATGTCCCTGCTGCCAGTGCGTCTTTTAGCATATCGTTTAAGACTGAGAGAGTTATGGTGCATTTTGAATTTTTAAATTTTCACTTCGTAGATATGAAGTGGAAACGAAAGATAAATTTCAAAGTCTAATATACACCGTAACTCTATCGGTCTAACGTCATACGCTAAAAGACGTTCTTGCAGCAGGCGATATTTGTAGTACCAACCATCTCCTGCAATACATTACGTCATGGAAATGAAGTAATTCGTACTTTGTATTTCGTCAGATTTGCGAAACCTCCCTATTAACGCCAACTCTGTGTATACTGTATAATGTCCTTGTAAGCACGTGGCCAGCATGAGGAATGGGTTAAAGTCACTATCTGTACGTCTTTGTCCACTGCGTAAAAAAATTCAAAACGCATGACAAAATTACACCCCTTAAACCCGGAGGGGGTCTGCCCCAAAATTGTCCATCTTTATTTTTTTCGTCAAAGAACTTCTAAAAAAATCGCGAAGATCTGAAAGACGGAATTGCGGTTACGCCCATCACCCCCGGCATGTCGGAAAAAACAACCCTGAAATTTCACTTTTTTTTCTTCTGAAAGGAAAACAATGAAAAATCTGAGATAATACAAAACGTGTAACGCCCCAAACTATAAGAACACCGACAACAAGTCCTGATGTTACCCTTTCCGAATTTTTTATCAATTTTTTGGGTGTTCGTATGACACATGACAAAGACGTTAGCCCGTGTTTTCAAAACTGTCCAACTGTCGATCATAAAGTCATGATCTTTGGTTCTCCGGAACATTTATCAAAAACGATTTTAGCGATAAGATTTAAACTTGGAAACAAAAGATTGAAATATTTTGGCTGAAAGTGCAGCGGCCGTTGAATATTCTTTTGTTCAGTTGAGGTTGGATCTTTTGTTGACGTAATCAGTTGGGTATTACGTTACGCCCGGGACCTGCCCTGACCATACCGTCCACCATCAACCCCATGGCACGTGCCGTTTTATAAATACCCTTTTATGATGCGACTGTAACGAATTTAATTGAAAATTAATGGTACTGTATCTTAAAGTGTAATAGAATAGTATTTTTCCTGCTGTATTCAATAATTCAGTGGTATCGGCCTCCGCTCGAAGCTGTCACCCTCAACCATTGAAACACTTGGTGCCAAAGTCCGTTTCTGAACACTAGATGTCACTACCAGTAATGTTGACGAACGCGCTCGATCAACCAGCCAATGAGCGATCAGCCAATAAGAAAATGTATCATGTTTTCCCCTAGTTCCGTGAAATATTGGTCGCTGATTGGTTGATGACATTTTGCGCCATCTAGCGTTCAGAAACATGATTAGGCCCCATCTGTGCCAACGGTTGAGAGCGTAGTATTAAGCTCGAGGCCACTGGGGACGAGTGTAGCTCTGTATTCAAGTCACTGATATGCTGGCTGAACGTGACTAAAGTCAGTGGTTTGCCGGCTGTATTTGAAGGGCACGCTATTTCCACTTCTTTTCAACAGCCGGCGCCACCGGCGGTGATTGCATCATTCTCCAATACCGGTACCGTAGTCTTGCCTTTCGCCCCAGTGTTGGAGAATGTATGATTACAATGCAATTGTGAATGTATACATGTACGTGGATACCATAGGAACGAGACAGAGCTACCGAGGCGAGGGCTGTCCCCCATCGCCGCATTGGAAATCTTGTAAAATCTGCGCACACCGTCGACGCCATTTCCCAGCATTTCAGACATCTACTTGCAGACCTCTCTCCCTTTATTTACATAAATAAAAGGCCGGGAGAAAGGTCTGCGCGAGCAGGGGGGGGGGGGCGAGGCAGGCGGACCCCCAGGCCCCATATTCATAAAACTACTTAAGTCTAAGTGTGACACTTATCCTTTGTTCAACACAAAAGATGAGTATCACACTTTGACTTAAGTATGTTTATGAATATGGACCCTGGACACGCGCCTGGCTCTCTTAGGCCCCTAGTAGCCTAGGTGCAACAAATTAGACCCACCTACCTGAAAAGTTGTTCATCGTGTCCAAACACGGGCCAACAAAAACATCATCGTCAGTCTGAAGAAGGACCAAGACACTCCCGCTCCGCATTCAACACAGCATGCAGCTAGGTCCTCATGCGCACTCACACACGCGCGGACACATTACGCGTGAACGTATAGGCCTGTTGTTGGCATTTTACTGTACAGACTGACCCCGCCCCTGGCTTGGTCCCTGGCTCACTGGTTATGCAAGCCTAGTCTAGGTCTGGAACATCAGAGTGCACTGAAGTGAATAGGCCTATTCGTTGGTTTTTGAATCCGCCCGGTTTCTATTTCTACCAGCAAAAGTCGGACAAAAAATATTAAATAATAACTAGATTTTACCAAGAATATATTGATTTTACTGAATGACCACATTGTTGAAGGTGAGACAGGACAAATACAGCAGTGTGGGACAATCACAATGATATTGACAAGTCTGACGTCATTCGTGCACTTCACAATTTTCATAATGACCATCACAAGATGGCACCCTTTTTGCAGTTTGGTCATTTCCCTCGCAAGATTCAGAAAGATGATACTTGTACGTAAAGTCGTCCCTCCGAATTTCGCGAATTTTCGACTCCACCGGGGTCTTCCTCGGGCACTTTCTACATGTAGTAGAGATCCGTGACACATGCCAGAAGAAACCCTGAAAAAACAGGAAGATAATAAGGTAAAGTTGTCTCCAAATTTCGCAATTTTCGACGCCAACCGGGGTCTTCCTAAAGCCCGTCGCCGCACACGTGAGCAAAAAGTCATTCGAGACCGTTTTCTCAGCAGATAGTTCACCGAAAAATACGCGCACACGCCAGTTTTCTGCCTCGCGAGGCAAAAAATACCCGAAATTACGCGCACACGCGAGCTACCTGCCGAGCAAACGGTCTCGAATAACTTTTTGCTCAGCAGCTCCCGTGTGCGGCAGGCTTCAGGCACAACAACAAAATAGCAACTTTGTTAAGTTAGGAATCCACCATTGATTTTCAAGCTGATTTTGCGTTGCGACGTACTTTGCAACTGGGTTGCGTTGCAACTGGGCACTCGATCGCCGTAGTGGACTCGCCAGACGTGATTTCCACCAATGGCGAAGATGCGGTCAATTTCAGTCGGCAATCGGTCGGCGACCGGCACCAGTTCCTTGCGATTGTATTCAATCGCAGGTAGCAGGTTGCAAGCAAGTCGCAACGCACAAAATCAGCAGTGGATTCCTAGCAAGATGATTGCGTCCCGGAATTTCATTCCTAGAGGACATCCCCCCTGTGTAGTTTGTCACAAGAGGCCTTTGTCCCTCTAGAGTCCTATTAAATGGTGCCGCTTAATCCGTAAAGGTATTGTTGGGGGACATCATATATCGGGGGACATTAGATTCTATTACACTGCACTGGCCATCAGGAGAGAGACGAAAGTACCATTGATGAGCAAGGACGAAACGTCTCCGTATACGCAACACGACCCTTGCCAGTGTTAAACCTCTCTATTACCGCGTTAGGTGCGAGCCATGATTCTGTTGTTATGCATTTCTGCGGCATTTCCTACAACAGAAAAAAATATTTAAAATCATTTTCCAACCATGCAATGAGGAAAATGTTTTCTGAGTTTCAACAATGAAAACCTTTAATCCAATTAATTTCAGCAGATGCCGGCAGAAACCGCAACGGAGTTCGTGTTTTATACACAACAATGCGGGCAGGTGTCGTCTGCGGTGCCCGACAGGTCAAGGCCGCAACCTCGTCGCCAGGTGCGCTAGCTCCTACACCGTTGTGCTTCGTTGCGTACATTAAGCGTCCTCGGATGAGGTTGATCAGTCATGAAAAAGTATTTCGCTTTGTTTGTAGCGGAATTTCGTGATGAAAAGGAATGATGATAAAGAAAAGGTTTTTGGAGTCGATTCAAGCTCACCGCAGGACGTCTCGGATTTTGACAAGTCCCGTCAAAACTTTGAAAACAAAACAGACACGTGGCAAATTATAGACTGACAAGTTTTGCCGATTTGTGTCGCTCGAGTTGTCATGTTTTGCCTTTTTCAGAAGAAGTAAAAGTAATTGTGGGTTTCTGGTTTCCAGTGCGGCAGTTCTGAAGTCCACCGTACAGGATACACTTTTCCTACGAAATACATGTAGGCCTACTTCGTACGATTTCTCATCCAATTTTATTGGAAGGAAATATTTCGCATCCCGCCGTAGATCGCCCCATTTATTTCCTAATAAATATTACGTTGCAGCGTATAATAGTGAGGTTTCGCAAATCTGACGAAACATGAAGTACGAAGTACGAAATTCAACTTCATTTCCATGACCTAATGTATTTCTGGAGATGGTTGGTACCACAAATGTCCCTGCTGCCAGTGCAAGTTAAAGTTTGGGTTTATAGTCTGATATCAACAACGGTAGAGGTGTCATCCGACTTCACACTTTAACCCCAGTCTATCCTGAAACCTTTCAGTAGAACTCAGATGAGCTGCTCATTCAGCGCATACAATCTGAGCATTTCCGACCGGTACCCATTTATACACCTGGGTGGAGAGAGGCCAGTAAGGCAAAGAGACTTGCCCAAAGTCTCACGCCAGCAGCGGGATTCGAACCCGGGATCCTCTGACCGCTAGTCGGAGGCCCGAACCACTACACCACCGTGACTTTCAGCATGTCATGTAAGACCATGCAAGAGGGTTATGGTGCGTCTTGATTTTTTAAATTTCCCCTCCGTAGAAAGGAAAGATAAGTGGAAAGGAAGTGGGAAGGAAAGATAAATTTCAAAGTTTAAAATGCACCGTAACACTCCCGATCAGTCTAACGTCATACGCTGAAAGACGCTCTTGCAGCAGGCGATATTTGTGGTACCAACCATCTCCTGAAATACATTACGTCATGGAAATGAAGTCCAATTTCGTGTTTCTTACTGCGTGTTTCGTCAGATTTGCGAAACCTCACTATTTTATCGTGTCTGCCGAAAGCGAGCAGAATTACTGGTGATCATCATTCTGTCGCAGACGATCATCATTCTGTCGCAGACGATCATCATTCTGTCGCAGGTGATCATCACTTTGTCCGCTGATAAAAATAGTGCGTTTTACATGTATGTTAAAACTAGTGCGTTTTAGATGTATGTTAAAACATGTAAAACGCACTATTTTTATCAGCGGACAAAGTGATGATCACCTGCGCCATGTGCCTACTTTTGCTAGATCGGATCACAGTTTTCAGCACACATTGAAAAAACTACAGGCAGAGCTCTAATGTATTCAGATAGAGCATAGTACATTTTACACTACACTGACGTCGGAGGACGTAAGCACTTGAATTAAACACAGTGTGACTTTAAAAACCAAAATGATTTTTTGACATCTCGGACAAAAAATTACTTCTAAAATATCCATTGCCTTCGCTAGATTTGGTACGAGGTCGCCACCCCCAAGGTATTGCGTGGCCCATCTGGATTCAGGGCGAGTTTTCAGAAAGACTCGCCCGCCATTGTCACTCCCCCCAGAAACCATGACATCATATTAACATCATCAAACCTGGTCTTTCTCAATCATCACCTCACAACGAGGTGAATGAAGATGGCACTGACAAGATAGTCTCGCTATTCATCACGTGACAATGAGATCATCTGCGTGACCTGGGGCTAACAATATGGCCGCCGTAATTTCTTTGAAAAACAACTCGATGATGTTCTAATGAATAAATTACGGTAACTCTTTCAGAAATTTGGACACCATTTTGCGTTTGTTTGCGAATGATTAGGGGAGATTTCTTGAGACGTGTCTGTGACCTTATGCCCAGGGCCATCCCTTTTTTGAAATATTTCATCAGCAGATTGTCACGAAACATCACTCTTCTGTTGAAACACCGACAGTGACTTCCGTCGTGTTGTGAACTGATTGAGGGTGTTTGTAAATTATGATAGAGTTTGGAATTCAAGCGGGAAGTGAATTTTAAAAGAAGGGTGTAAAACATTTTTTGAGGGGGGAAGGAGGCTATCAGAGAGGGCAATGGAAACATCTGCCCCGGTGTGACACCTACCAGTGTTTCCGTATGTCAGTGTTTCCCTTATTTTTTTGCCAAACGCTGGCAGATAGCTTGACAAGTTTCTCTGCGTGTCCCCTGTAGAGGGTATACACGTATATGCACGTGACGTCACTTCCTGTTTAGCCCTTAGTTTATGCCTCCATATTGGATGGAAGGTTTATTAGAAATTACTGAAGTCAATGAGACCAAAAGCAAAATATTTTGTTGAACTGCTTCTAAAATCATTCCAACTTTCTGGTACATGTATATGTACTGGAAAATAAAACCGCATCTTTTCCCAACATTTTGTATTTAATACTTGTTCATCAGACGTGAAAATTAGTAATTCATTCCTGTTCTATACGTTTGTGATGTAAAGTTTCCGTCCAAACCCATGGCTAATTATGCATGAATGAGCTAATTAGGCAAGGATTATGACGTAGGTGCATTGTCAAGTGGCAGCTTATTCCGTCAGAGAATAGGAGGGGAACACTCACAGATGGGGAACACTCAAAATGTTACACCGGTCTACACTGAGGTTGCGGGTTCGACCACCGGTGGGGGCCACACTTCATGTGATAGTGAGGCCGGCTCACCCTGATAGCGCAGGTTTTTTCCTGGCATTGCATTGTATTGCTTTTAGTCTCGCTCAGCCAGACCCTCGGTTAGTCTCGCGCAGCAGACAACCGGAGGGTCTGGCCCCAAACGAAGTAATTTTGTAATCACATCCGGGTACCCGCACCCCGATTCTGGGCGCGCATACCCGGATGTAAATTCATACAGAGCTACATGTATGCGCTAAGTCAGAGCATCGATTCAGCTCCTATATTCTGTCGCAGGAACGGTGATAAAAATACAGAAAATTATTAAAATGTAAATAACATGTGTCAGAAACCCCGATAAGGCTAATTTGAGACATTGTTTCAGTTTTTTATTGCAGTTCGCTAAGAAATACTTATGGCGCGTTTGAATCACGTCTGTATCTGAGCGCCACCTGCGGAACCGTTAGCATGACCAAAATGGATGCGTCTGGGGCCAGACTCTGATCCAAGCGTAGGAAGCGGGATCAGAGGCTGGCGGTGCGAGACTATATTGCTTTTTATGTTTCCGTCAGGGCCGAAGCCACAGCATTATTGGCCCTGGTAAGTATGGAAGAGGTCATCTCAAGCTACTCATGTTCCTCGCTTGGATGGGGTCTTCTACTTGCCCTTGCAAAGGCACAAAGGTCCACTCATGTCCAAAAATAAATGAACAGCAGTTTTTCTTGAATATCTCCAAACCAATGGGGTAGAGAAAGTTGGTCACAACATATAGTACAGTGCCAAATTTTCCTGTCGAAAAATTCCGCTGAAAGCCGCATTTGACAGAAGGAATTTTGTAAAGGTATGTTTTGTTGCTACTTTTTTATTTGCATGATTTCATTCAAAAATTTTATATGACTGTGTTCTACTCATCAAGGCCTTACACCGGGACTCGCCGCTTGCCTAGCGGACGTGATAACCACTCGGCTATTTTCAGCTATTCTCTGGTCATTCCGGTTTCCTTCTGCGGTATATTAACAGTTATTCTGCCAGTCTTGTCGACAGCGCTACTTATGCCGTGTTTAGTGCTCAGCTCCCGATTTCAATATTTTTAAACTAGGCCGCGGACGCTCCCCCCAGAGTCGGTCCGTACTGCCCCTTGTTGACCGCTAAAACCAGTTGACAACATAACCATGAGGTAACAAGCAGACGACACAAGGTAGCAACAGACCGCGGCCAGCAACCGAAAGGAACACATCTTAAAATCACCGCATCTTCAGTGCGGGTCACGGAATTCCGCCATTGTTGACGCCACGCGATGACACGTGACCTTGTCACCCTGACCTTGAAAATCACCTCTGCCGCGTGTCGCATACAACACTAAAACAAATCATTGCGATTTGTTTAATGCAATGAAATGCGCTCTTTTGAAGTTTTATTCACCCCCAGTCAGAAAATCATTCCATTATATCGGGAATAAATAGCCCCTAAAATCAAATGAAATAATTTTGAATAGACTTCAAATCGGGCATTCCAAAATAAAACGCTTCTCAAAAATTAATATTTTGTTTTCGAGAATGGATTGACCTCATTCAGAAGTGGAATTGTCTGAGGTTATGAAAAGCTGATTCGAATCTACCTAAAATCAAGCATCGCGGTTTTGAATACCAATCATTTATTTCTGAAAGATTTTATACGATTTTGAAATAAAAACCCACAGGCGTGAGGTCAAGTGGTCACGTGACTGTTCGTTGTCTCGTCTGCTGTTGAGATCACGTGACACCTGTCCGCAGTTGCTATCTGCGGCAGGGTGACAGCGTGATTTAATCTGAGATAATCCGCTTACTTATCTATTGCGGTCATGAACTTGAAGAATTTGCATTGTTGGTCGTCTGCAAAATACAATCTCGCGTTTTCTCGCTTCGGCGAGAAACAATGGCGACGTCAATTGAATAAATGGATGGCCATGATTGGTCAATAATCATGATGACCTCCTCCTGGCAACAAGATGTGCCTAACGACGGGATGGTAAAATAACAATCTCGCAAGAGATGATTCTTCCTTGACCCTTTAAAGCCCCTCTAAATTAGTGAGTTTAACAAACCATACGTTAACGTTAACGCTAAAATGATAAAGTATATAAAGTCAATTTCCAGAATATTTAGCAAATTTTCGACCCCAAGAGGGGTCTTCTTCAGGCTGGAACTTTACAATCTGAAACTCTAGAAAAGACTTTTCTAGAGTTTCAGTCTTTTCTAGAGTTTCAGATTGTAAAGTTCCAGCCTGAAGAAGACCCAGGTTGGGGTGGAAATTTTGATCAATATTCTGGAAATTGACTTTATGTACTTTATCATATTGTGTGTCGATTTTTGTGCTCGCATTCTCTTTGGATTAACGTTAACGCGAACGTTAATGACATCATTTTGACGTCACATCAAATGAATCTGTTGCAATTCTTCTAGGGGTGACGTCATTTTGACGCAATTAGCGTTATCGTAGCGTTAACGATTGGTTTCTTAAACTCACTATTATATTTACGGTATTTTCAAAGTGTTAGGCGAATGCAGGTAGGCCTAGAGGTCTCATAGCCTTGTGAAGGTCCTCATAGCCTTGTGAAGGTCCTCAAAATTCTTACCTTTTACATTACGAACTTCAACGAATCAAGCCCTTCAGCACAGTCACATCGAAAAAACTACAGGCAGAACGCCTTTTATGTTTTCAGATAGAACACGGTATGACACACTGACGTCGGAAGACGTAAGCACTTTCTGAATTCAATACAGTGGGACTTTAACTTATTGACAAAATTGTCCGAAAATTCGTCAGGAGATACGACAGTTTTGTTCCGTATGGCTGCAAATTCCTGAACTAGTCCATTGAACGACTTAGCTCCCCCCCCCCAAAGCCGCTGTTACATTAAATGAACTCGCTCGTCGTTTTCCATTCAAACTCAAAATCAGAAAATGAACGCCTACAGAACTAAATGGATAATGCAATGTTCATTCTACATGTTACGGATGATTCGTGGCAAATCACACATGACGAATGAGAACAGAACTTCCATGTAATAGCGCCCTTCAGAGACAGCCGTTCTTGTTTGGTTCCTCAAAATACGTCCAGAGGGCGCTGAGTATCAATAGAATGGCCCCAACAATCGAACGTCTCTTGATGGTCAGGGCTTAAAACTACGGTCAGTTGCACATTAACCCGTCTACGCCTAACCCTTCCAGCAATACTAACCCTTACTTTAACCCTCCTAGGCCTAATTGGGACTATCAATGGGAGATTTTTCTGCGCGGGTTGACTCGCACTCACCGCAGTGGTGAATTGGCCACTGAGAGCCAACGTCCGCGAGAGGCGCCTTAACCCTTCCGTGATAGATCATGCTTACCTTCACCGTAACCCTTCTAGGCCTAACCCTTCCATGATAGATCTAAACTCATTTATTACCACCTTCATTCGGCTGTTTTCGGTTCGGAGTTAATCACATATTAGGGAGGTTTAGAAATCAAACGATAAACGTAAACGTTCACGACAACTTTATTTTTGTACCGAAAATCCAATGCAAAATCTGGTTAACATGCAGGTTTATCGTTTGATTTCGAAACCTCCCCAGATTTAACCGCGACCAAAACACAAACACCATCCCTCCGTGGTGTGTCGGAATTGTCTGTGCGTGTGTTTTTCCCTACAGGAATCCGCCATTTTTGTTGAGGCACGCGCAGAACTTGTGCGCCTAATCGTGGTCGCACGCGCGCTGAACTGTTGGGTTTTGACTTACTAGTGTTCATTTAGAAGTGGCAGTTGTATTTGCACGTGTTTTCACGAAAGATATTAGCTGGGGTGCTAAATGCGTTGTATTCAAAAACAATGGGCCGAAGCTCGCGGGTTCTTTGGGAAGGTGGCCTCGGTAGGTACAGCGTACAGCGTAGGAGCTGGAGAGAATAGACCCCTACTATCAGGTTCATGAATACTGTATCTACTCACCTATAAGATCCAAACCCGGACAATACCGTAGTTCCATCGGCTCCAATGGCAGACTTCAAGCTACATGTAGGAATCCACCATTGATTTTCAAGCTATTTTGCGTTGAGACTTGCTTTGCAACTGGGCACTCGATCGCCGTAGTGGACTCGCCAGACGTGATTTCCACCAATGGTGAAGATGTGGTCAATTTCAGTCGGGAATCGGTCGGCGACCGGTGTATCAGTTCCTTGCGATCGTATTCAATCGCAGGTAGCAGGGTGCAAAGCAAGTCGCAACGCAGGAAGGCAGCAGTTGCTTCCGCCGTACACAATGGTAGGCCTTTCGCAGTGATAAAAGGGGTTGTGGTATGTTTTAGTTGGGCGACCATTTCGTCACGTTGCGTGATTGTGGGTATTTCCTGGGACCGACCCGCATGAGTCTTGCGCAAGAAACTGACAACCGTTCCAGTCAATCGTCATGAAAAGTCATGCTTTCACTTAAGTTCTGTAGTACATTAACATTGGACCTCGCTGTGCAAATCTTAAGTAAAAGCATTTGCTAACTTTTATGAATACCAGCCATGTTCCTCACTTGGATGGGGTCTTTTACTTGCCCTTACAAAGGTACAAGGTACAAGGCACCACGGCTTACTGTCCCATGTGATGGACAAAGACTTGGCAAAGATTGTATTCCAAAGTATTTTTAGCACCCCTTATCACGCATACCTAAGACCGGATTTGCATCCAAGGTCCGAGAGATGCTGGAAAGATACATTTCAGAGTTCCATCACTTGCGACCCAACTGCAACCACGACCTACTAACAAAACCTTTATTCATTGTTGGTGAAAGCACCGGTAGGTAGGCATGCGGTTCATGGACTCGGGCGATGTAATCATGTTGGTTGATAATAGCATGGATGGTTGAATGGACGTGTGGCAAGTCCTATAGCCTTCTTGCCAAACACGAGGGGTGGTGAGTATCCCGCAGTTAGGAGCCGGCTGGCGTCACGGGGGGTAGTGAATCTGTGGGAATGACGTGAAAAAAATGAAAATCTTTAGAAAAAGCAGCCCTCAATGCCGTTCAAGTCATTAAACTATAATTGCCTCATTCAAAAATAATTGGGTTGATCGAGGTTGTGGTTTCATCACTTAGTGCCTCGGGTTTTGAATTTTGATGACGTCCGCGGAGGGTTGGTTAGGCCGCGGTGCGACCGGCCGGGATAAAAGGCTACCGAGGTGTGTAACGGCGGGGGACAGGGTGGCCTAGCAGGGAGCCGACCCTTAAAAAATGGAAAATAGGCGAGATCTTGAAAGACTAAGACGCCGGCAACTGGAATGTTTTTTTATCAGGGAAGACAATCAGGCGTCATATTTTGTAGAAAGTTTTTTCCGTTTATTGTTAGATATGGAGCACAAAGGGACGCCGTGTTTTGTAAACAACCTTTTAATATTCGGTTAATTACCCTTGGATTCTTCGCGTTTTTTACGATGCTGGGTTCTCCTGGAAACTGCCATCGGCTACAGCGCGTTAAGAAAGGATACGCGAATTCCATAACACTTGTACGTCGTGCAGAAAATTGCTAATTTAGTTTTGGAAAAAATGGATAACGGGGCAATAACATTGTTGTAATATCACCGTACACCTGGTACGTCAGATCGGTTTTTTTCTGAACACCGACCAATGCAAGTTGGCTTCTTGGATGCCAGAGTGGCGTAGTGAAGATATCAGCAGCTGTTGCCTCTGAAATTGCAGGTTCAACCCCAGCCGAACCCATTTTTCACCTTGTAGAGAAGGTGTTCCTCCCTGAAATCCAGGTCTTCTGCGGAGGAGCTGACACAGCATAGTGGATATCACGTCCGCTAAGCAAGTGGCAGGTCCCGGGTTCGAATCCAGCCGGGCCATATGGGATTAATCCTCCTGTCTGTTCTCATCCGTCGCATGGGACAGTAAGCCGTGGCGCCTTGTACCTTGTGCCTTTACAAGAGCAAGTAAAAGACTCCATCCAAGTGTGGAACGTGAGTAGCTTGAGATGGTCTCTTCCGTACTTACCATGGCCGATAATAGGGAGGTTGAGATCAGCGACTTATCACGGAATTCTGTACAACGAGGACAAATTTTGTGTGCATTTCGATCCGTATACGTATAAGGATCAGTGATAAGCCGTTCATCTCAACCTCCCTAAGACTTTAGCAAATGCTTTTTACTTTAGATTTGTACACTCGCATTGTTTGGCGCATTATTTTGTATTGCAAAATTCAAGTAAAAAGCATTTACTATTACTGGTACATGTATTACTGGTACTAGTCTTTATTCATATGACCCATTACATAGAGCTACACGGCATACGGCCACGCCGGACAACACTCTTCGTAGTCGCCAATGCTTTGTGAGCTTTGATTAGATGGAGTTAGACAGTATACGGACATGCCGATTAACAATGGCTTCACGGTGGGAACCAGGACGCATTGTCAATCCTTTGTTAATCGGCGTGTGCGTGTACCGTGTAGCTCTATGTAATCGCAGCCTAAGGCTTCCGTTACATAGAAGTATGCGGTATAC
This sequence comes from Notospermus geniculatus, assembly GCA_002633025.1. Classification (NCBI taxonomy): domain Eukaryota; kingdom Metazoa; phylum Nemertea; class Pilidiophora; order Heteronemertea; family Lineidae; genus Notospermus; species Notospermus geniculatus. Next base: position 37,014 of record NMRB01003108.1, read on the forward strand.
GAAAACGCCGGTTAACAATAACTTCACGGTGGTGAATCCTCGGAATGCCTTTGTTAACCGGCGTTTTCGTATACCGTATACTTCTATGTAACGGAAGCCTAAGGGGTTAAAATACAGTACTTGTACTAGAGTAGTGCATGTACGGTCAGAATGTGTCAGGTCACGTGATACGACAATTCCTGTTCCGCCGTCAGGGCGAATGCTAGACAGGCGTCACCAGTAAACATCGGGGTTTGGATTAATTATATGAGACTTCAGAACACGTGTGAAGGTTTCATTTATTGCAACCTGCCCTGTCCGAATTGTTTCAGCGTGTGTATTTCTCTATCGGAATCCATTGTTTCCTGTCGCGCACGCGCAGAACTGCTGCGCGTCCACGTGCGCGTAATCAAAGACGCGCGCAGATCGCGCTTTGTTTTGACTTTTTGAAGATTTTTGTAGAATTGGCGGCCCACATGCACGTGTTGCGTTTGGGGTTTTGTCGACGTCAAAATGATACATTCTTACAGTAAGAAGAATTGAGTCAGTGCCAAGACATGGAGCAAGTTTAACCCTCCATCATTTAACCCCTCAATCAGATTATTTCACATAGAAGCATGCCACTATCACGTGACTTTCTTAACACGAATCGACGGCTAGGGTAGCTCTCATGAACATATGACTTCAATGACTTTTCAAGATCAAATTTTCCGTGCCATTTTTTTGAAATTCAGCTTCCGGGCTGATTGGGCTTCTTTAATGTGTATAGATATAGATAGCTTCCCCGTGAGCGAGCCTTTTTAAGCATATTCAGAAAGTTGATAAAAAATTTGGCCGTATACTCGGTGAGGACGCATTTTAAAGCGTATCTGTATTGGATTTCACGGTATTTTCAAAGTGTTAGATCCTCTCTTATCTATTTTTGGTAGAATGCAGGTAGAGGTCTCATAGCCTCGTGAAGGTCCCCAAAATGCTTGCCTGATACGTACTTCAAAGAATCAAGACCTAGTTTTCAGCACACATTGAAAAAACTGCAGGCAGAGCTCTAATGTATTCAGATAGAGTATAGTACATTTTACACTACACTAACGTCGGAGGACGTAGAAAAGTCCGGGACACAATAGTCTGTTATTGTATGGCTATGTTTGAATGGTCAGGAACTCTATAGACATAATGTATTCTAATCCCTCGTTGAACAATGAAACCGGGCTCAGATTCCAGGGGACAATAACCCCTGCCACACCGGAAGGAATTTTTCTGACGTCACAGCACACCCGCTTGGGGTCTTCCCAAAAAGTTGGCACCTCACGTTGATATCAAAAGCAGAGAAGGTAGGCAACTCGTGTTTGCTAGTATATACAGGAGAACCTTGCTAGTAAGGACACACTTGCAAGTGACGAAATTTTGTCCTTAAATTTTTAGTGTGGGCTGGCGCAGTCTGTCCTCAATGAAAGACGCCTTATTACTGAATGTACATGTACTCGTCTATAAGATCCTAACTCTGACAATACCTTAGTTCAAATATCGCCTCCAAGGGCAGACTTCAGCCGTACACAATGGTAGGCCTTTCGCAACGATATAAGGGGTGGGATTGTTTTGGTTGTGCTACCATTTCGTCACGTTGCGTGATTGTGGGCATTTCCTGGGACCGACCCGCATGAGTCTTGCGCAAGAAATTGACAACCGTTCCAGTCAATCGTCATGAAAAGTCAGGACTCTAAAGCTAGGAATCCACCATTGATTTTTAACTGATCTTGCTTTGCAACTGTGTTACTTTGCAACTGGGCACTCGCTCAGCGTAGTGGACTTGCTAGACGTGATTTCCACCAATGGCGAAGATGTGGACAATTTCAGTCGGCAATCGGTCGGCGACCGGTGTATCAGTTCCCACTATGGTGATTCGTACACTGACAGGACGGTCGTATCGGGTATTTTACCCTTCCTGGACTCGTCTAACCCTGTTATTCTTTGCCAAATAGGTAACCCAGTTACTTACATAACGCTTCTGCCGTTACTTTCTGGCCACGAATAACAATTGATTGGACGAGTCAAATTCATACCGGAAGAGTTATACTAGTGTCCCACTGGCGAATTTTGGCCTGCGACAAGGGACGAATAAAAAAATCGTAGGTCTTCGTAGACTGTCGATGTTCGCAGTGATTCTCTGGCTCCATGATCCTATGCGAAACATATTAATGCTAAATATCGCAGCTTGTCGAGGGAATGTCGCAGACTTCAGATTCGCCCCTTGTCGTGGGAAAAAGTCGCCAGTGGGACACTAGTATAAGAGTGCAAATACGGTCGTGCTGTCGGTGTACGAATCACCACAGCGGTTCCTTGCGTTCGTATTCAATCGCAGGTAGCAAGTTGCAAAGCAAGTCGCAACACAGAAAATCAGCAGTGGATTCCTAGCTTCATAGCGGGTTCTTTCATATTACAATTCAGTAAATCGAAGAAAGGAGAAATCCGGTAGTGTCTCCGCTGAGGGCGGTATTAGAATTGCAGTATTGTCCGGCTTGGGATCTTATAGGTGAGTATATACAGTATATAGTTCAGACCGAATGACAGCAGTCAGTGCAGGCATGAATTTTGTTGTCCTTTACAGATCGGTGTCCCGGTATCCGAGGTGTCCATTAGAAGGCTCGTTCTTTGTGAATTTCGTTAGTCAGTTTTTTGGCGGGAAAACTCCCACAACATGGCGCTGCCGACGACATTTCGCCGGCTGGTTCCAACGGCTTTTTTTCGCCATTTGTTTTTCTAGCTAAGTAACGTACGGTTGAATGAACTCGCGAGATAATGCGGTAAAAGTCATCATTGTTGTCTATCTCTGGCCTTTAGCAGATGTGGCAATAAGTCCGAGGCAACTGGCTAGAATCTGCCACCACCATCTGCTTGGGGACGCAACAGTTGGACCCAAGATGACTGTCGGAATTTTCAAAAAAAGACAGACTTCTGTCCATATTTTCATTCCTGGCGCGAGTAGATTATCGCTTACCTCCAAAAATAGCCAGCTTCCGAGTTACAGTAGCTACGGTAACAAGTTTCCCCCATCTTATACAAGAAAAAGGGCCAGAAGAAGTTTTACTGTCGCACCCCGGACACCCGACACACAGTCCTGGTGCTGCACTCGTGTATGAACCCTTTTTTGGTTCCTTCGACCCCTTACTGGCATGTAATGATATTCTAAAGGGTTCCGTTGGTGTTAAACTAAAAACCCTTCTCTCATACCTTTCAATTTTCTCATTTGCCCAGAAAAATAGGGTGGTTTAGAGTTTATAAGAAGGCGAACGAGTATGAGGACAACAGGACAACGTCAATTTGTTGTTTTTCGCAGAATCTTTTGAGAAAATGTTGACATGAGTAGTTTTCTGTGGTCTCGCAGACGACGTGAGTTCAAATCCTGAAAATACAACAGTATTTGATGACGTAGGCCTCGAAAAAGACACATACCTTCTCGTCTACGTCGTCGTTCGTACGGCAAATCTGGACCTCCCTATTAATTGAATTTAGTGGCAGATGTGTTACTTGCGTAACGTGACCGTAGGTTTCGGAGAAGTGCAGCTGCACAAGGAGTTTGTGAATGATGGGTAAACGACGTCGGTGTGGGGTGACCTCAAACCCAAGCAACTGTACTCCAGTCATGCCGCACACGACCTATTCTTTCATCAGAATAAGACGCGGACGGCGAAGCCAGCCGCGCTCAATCAGCACCACGCTTCAAACTTCGTAGTTAACTAAATCTGCGCGGATCTTTTTGTCCAGATGCCAAGGATTCATTCATTTTAAGTTCCAACGCAGATACTTTTTTTGTCGGGTGCAAAAATTTAGAAAGGGCTGATGTTAAGGAATTCTTCTCCAAGACGCGGGACGCTTGCGCGGACGGCTGCAGCGACAAAACAGGCACGTGTCCGACACGTGGGTATTATGCCTGATATCCTGTTAAAATTCAAATTTCGGCGTTCCTTTTTAAAAAAATGAAACCTTTCTAGATTTATTTTATAATATGGCCTTAATACCTGGTCCAATTATGCATTCAAGTGCAATAGGGGAGGTAACGTTGTGGTTCTCACGGATTTGGCTGCAGACGCTGGAAAGACGACACCGAAGGTCCAGAATCCAAAGCAGCAGTGAAATTTGCAAATTATTCACGTCTTAAATTCAAATTGAAAAAAAAATCCACCGAAAACAACTGCATAATTACACCTCCAAAAGTTTCTAAAGAATTTACACACACGGTTAGACATGATTCCACCAACTGAGATTCCGTCACTGATACTTGCATTTGCGTCGGTGTCGAATTTCGCGACGTTGCGACGGTTTCTACGAAACTAGACGCCAGAAGACGCGATAGGAATCCATGTCTTGTTTCAACGAGCACCTGCGAGTGCCTTCATCAAGAAATCCCAATTGTTGAAGTTCACTCTTGTGAAATGGCGTCAGAAACAGGGATGTTACCCGTGGGAGCTGAGGAACGGGGAATTTTAATTGAGCGGGAAAACGGACAATGTAGCGAAATGTTTGTAAAAGGGCAGTTTCACCAAAAAACACATTTTTAACAAGAAGGCCTGGGTAAAATATGCTAATTATATGTATACAGTGGTGTGAATTAATATTCGAACAGAGGGAATTCAGCAAAATTTGTCACTTCGGTATTCCAATATCGATATCAAAAGTATTTGAAGTCAGTCCTAGATAGGCACTCCTCTAGTCTGATATGTTTTCGCTGAATTCAGATGCTGGGTATCACGAAAGTGGTGAAAATATCGAAATTTGACATATTGGAAAATATCAAAGACATCAAACTTGAATCACAGGTGTATGAATATCAACTTCTGTTTCCAAACGCTCTCAGGTAATACCCCCATTCAACATGTTGTTGCAAGGGGAAAAAATTTCACAAAATATCCAGACAAAATGGTGATAACAGCAAATCTCAAGAAATGTCAAATTTCGATATTTTCGCCATTCTCGTGATATTCAGTAGTGAGGTTCCGCAACGTCTCCGAATTCCGAATTACGAATATTTTTGATTATGACGTCATCATTTTGACGTATGACGTTGCATCACATTCGTGACGTCGTGCAAATTCGATGCGTCTTGACGAGGATGGCCGCAAATCTTCGTAGGTGGTTTACGAATTCCGAATTGATAATTTTCATTTACAAGAAATGTTTTCTTGGGCTTTGCGGAGCATAGAGGTGACAATTGGATATACCTGGCACACTTTAGCGATGAAATAAATGCTTAAAATGTCAGTATAAGATAATGGCGTGGTGTTAAAGAGAGGTTGTCTCACTGTTCACAAGGCCAAAAGTCGGACCACCGCAGATTTTCGACGAAGAAACGACGTCATTACGTAACGTCACGCAGGCCTGAAATCGTTTCGGGATTCGGAATTCGGAGCTTTGCGGAACCTCCCTAGTATCTGAATTCAGCGAAAACATATCAGACTAGAGGAGTGCATTCTAGGACTGACTTCAAATACTTTTGTTATAGATATTGGATACAGTTTGCCTTTAATGAAAAGCTGAATTCCCTCTGTTCGAATATTAATTCACACCAGACTGTACATGTACATGCACCAGACTGTACATGTATTTATAATTGTGTTTACATGGATTTATGTATTGCGTAGGATACTTTGTAAAAAATCGTCCTGTATCATGGGACAACACAACGGGTATAGGGAACTGACATGGGTACAGAAAACTCGCTGCGAGGAAGACGGGCCTACTGTCAAAATATCCCATGGCAATGGGTTCCTTCTGATTCTACTTTGGATCTTCCGGGAACATGGGGGTTTGTATTTGTGTTTGATTTGTCCATCAGGGCCGAAGCCAAAGCATTAGGGAGGTTGAGATCAGCGACTTATCACGGATCCTTATACGTATACGGATCGAAATGTACACATTTGTCATCTTTGTACAGAATTCTATCCGTATAGGTATAAGGATCCGTGATAAGTCGCTGATCTCAACCTCCCTATTATTGGCCCTGGTAAGTACGGAAGAGGCCATCTCAAGCTACTCATGTTCCTCACTTGGATGGGGTTTTTTACTTGCCTTTGCAAAGACACAAGGTACAAGGCACCACGGCTTACTGTCCCATGCGACGGACGTGAAGAGCCGGGAATGAAAACCTATATGGACCGGGATGGATTCGAACCCAGGACCTGCCGCTTGCTGAGACATTTCCAACAAAGATGGCGGTGTAGCAGACCGACCCATATGACGTCAGAAGCGTAAAACCATTCACTGGCCCCTAACACGCTAAGCTGGTCAAGTGCGCCTCGGGCACAATGAGCTTAGGTAAAATAATTGTCTGAGAGGATGCGTTTGGTAGACGTGTTATATCATGCTTGGACATGACGTCATGTGGGAGAACTAGTAGGTCACCATCTTTGTTAGACAGATCTATAACAGTTTCCGTTATTTGAAATAATATAATGAGTTTTAAAAAGCCACACTGTATTGAATTCAGAAATTGCTTACATCCTCCGACGTTAGTGTAGTGTAAAATGCTCTGCTCTGTCTGAATACATTAGAGCTCTGCCTGCAGTTTTTTCAATGTGTGCTGAAAACTAGAACTTGATTGTTTGAAGTACGTATCAGGCAAGCATTAGGGAGGTTCAGAAACAAACGATAAACGTTAATGTTAACGACAACGTTATTTTGTACCGAAAATGCAGTGTAAAATTTGCTTAATGTGTAGTATGAAAAATAACGTTGTCGTAAAGTTTACGTTCATCGTTTGACTTCTAAACCTCCCTATTTTGGGGACCTTCACGAGGCTATGAAACCTCTACTACACTATCCTAACACTTTGAAAATACCGTAAAATTCAATACAGAGGGGCTTTAACATTTCCGGTAACACGTCTGACACAAACCAGTCTTTGAAAAGAAAAAAGTCACTTTTCCACCCAGAAAACATAAAAACGTAAAAAAGTATGTCAAAGGATCACTTTCAATAAAATTTCTTACTATTTTCTAGGATTGTCTGTGAGGACAGATCGACGGTGTCCTGTGGTGTGAACAAGCCTAGCCCAGCTGAGCATCTCCGTTCATATTGTTGGCAAAAACGACTCGTCTACAATAAGAAGAAAAGCAAAAAATATGATTTTTGTGTAAAGACATGGATATGAAAGTAACTCGACACCGATCTTGTGGGTTTTGGTGAGTAGAATTTGGGTTCCCTGGAGTTTGGAGGAGAATGGTTGATTTGTCAAATTGTTTGACAACTAATAATGTATCGTGGGAAAATGCTCCAATCGTCAAATGTGTCGGAGTCTGTGACTGGTGTGTGTGAAAATTCGGGAGTTTGAATGTACGTAGTTCGATAGCGCAATGTGAATATAACGCTAGTGCTGTTGAGTAGGCCTATACTCCCTCTAAAATCAGACAAGGCGACGAAATGGTCGCCCAATCGGTGCGAAAGGCCTACATTGTGTACGGCTGTTTAGGCGGTGTTGGAACTGCGGTATTGTACGGCTTTGGATCTTAAGCGGCCTATCCACGTACAATATTATTGCACAATATGAGGATCAAAATGGTCAATACTATTGCCAATCTTTCTTCCATCCATATGCCAGAAGCCATGATACCTTTTTTTGGCCCCATATTGTGCAATAATATTGTACCGTGGAAAAACCGCTTTAGATGTAGCTGTGTACACACAGTCAGTGCTTAAATTATTTGACTTTGCTCCACAAATGCATTGGCGTGCCCTGTACAAAACTGAAGTAAAAGTGACAGCATTTACACGTACTAGCCTTTTATTTAAACCACCCAATGACGAAATTTGACCAAAAAAATTGTGAGAAAAAGATGTAAAACTTTTGGTCGCTTGTACCGTGTGAGGGGAACGCTGTGGGACATTGACGAGCGCGTGGGGGCCTGACTTCTCTCAATTTTATGCACGTGCACCGAAATATTGATACACGACAGCAAATAAACAGTTCAACGCAGGAATACTACCTGCGGTTTGAGGGCTTGTGTGCCGTAATGCACTGCATGTGCATACCGCACACAGTGCACGTACAGACGTGCTGCATGCAGCTGTCGACACGCACGCAGCGTGTGCAGCGCAGCGCATGACGCAAGATGGGCGGTGCCGGCGTCTTTTTGGAGTGTGTGCCGCATTCGTCCTCTCGGGTTGTAACTTTATCTGTCTTTAATCCAAGTTAGCTGGTTCCTCCAGCGCCGTGGCCTACGGGGTAAGGTGTACACCACTTCCACAAAATACTAGCCAGCATTCATAGTGAGGTTCCGCAAATCTGACGAAACACGAAGTAGAAATACGAAATTTGACTTCATTTCCATGACGTAATATATTTCAGGAGATGGTTGGTACCACAAATAGTGCCTGCTGCACGAGCGTCTTTTAGGGTAGATCTAGTACGTTAGACCGATAGAGTTATGTTGTATGCTAAACTTTAAAATTTATCTTTCGTTTCCATTTCGTAGAGAGCGAAAAATCCCAATTTTGGCGTCAAGCCCTTGGGTTCTATACTTAGAAAAAAAACAGGGGCCTTATTCTCAAAGCCCCCCCCCCCGTAATTTTAAGGGTTCGCAAATCCTTTGTCAGTCTAATGGTGAACAATAGGTTGTCCGCAGATGGACAATAGTTGTTTTTTTTTTTT
>NMRB01003109.1:41770-54594 GCA_002633025.1 Notospermus geniculatus
CCCCCCCCCCCCCCCCCCCCAGCAGTAAGAGAGTTCCGCTCTGGGCAAGCACAAAAAATCAACCTTGTAATCGTGTAAATTTTAGCTAAGAATAGCGCTGAAATCACGTCTCAGAGCATCTAGATTCCAGAAATTATCTGGGGGAGGACCCCAGACCCCCTCCGGGCAAACCTTTCTTACTCTTCAGCATACTGTGAACCTTCATGCCTACGCTAGCTGCGGGAGGAGTTCCGCTTTCACAAAAATGTGCACCTGCCCAGGCTCACACCAGCCTACGCCCTTAATATTTCTGACTGTGGTAATGCATGTTTCTTCGTTTAGACTGGTTCCGTCTTTGGCGCTCCACTTCCATGGCGCTCATTCCAGTAGCGACGAAGATGGAGCTAGTCAATTCTTTGGTAACCTCCGTGTCTTCACGTGGCTTGCGTGGTGCTTGACGTTTTTTGATAAAATCTTGCATAGACTACCAATATCCATGGTAAAACCACGTGACCCACCAATGCCGGGCACCAGGCTTGTTATGTTTATAAACACCAAGATTCACAAGTAGTGTTGAATTCGGCCTATTTTGGTGAGTTGTACTAATTTTTCTTGTGTCGTCTGATTGAGTGAATTTGATTTGGGTCTCTTGAAATTTCTACCCGCCTCAGGATCGTTAGGACAATAGAAACACCCCAAAGGTTAAAGGGATGCCGTAGGTAGCAAGCTAGGCTCATATCAGTGTGACCACTTATCACTGGCGGCGCTAGCAACTTACAACCTACGGATTGTACCTATTTTACTTTGCAATACATGTCGGAGATAAATTCTCATGCCAACCAATCGGTGCCATTAAAGGTTACCTGAAACGCATTTCATGATTTTTTTCTCTGAAAAGTAGTTCGAGTAAAAAACAGTTCAGTCAAAGTTGCATGAAGATTGAATCATTAATAACAGTGTTATACCAAATTTAAGATGTGTTTCTGCATGACAACCAAACAACTTGGTATCCATGGCTGTCCAGGCGGTGGGTTCGTGAGGTCAATTGTGCTGTCCTGAAATCCAAATACTGTCCTCAGAATCAATATTAAGGAAATAACTGCAGTACGACTGACTGAACTAGAAAAATACATCGAAACTACACCTACCTGCCCGAGTTAAATGAGTTATTTAAATGTTTTTTATTTGTTTAAATGAAATGGTCCATGGACCATGTGCTCACCTGGGTGACCGTACCAGAAAAACAAATGACAAATGTTAAATCGAAATGTTCCAGGGTCATGTATCCTCGTTAGATGCACCTGAGAAAAATTTGGAGACAATCCAATTACAGATCAGGAGTTACTGGACTTTGAACTTTGGTTTTGGCCACCTGGTGGCCAAGCGGAGAATCGAATCGGACCGAAAAGTGCTGTCATAGGTCATCTGACATAGGGGTGTATATGTACCAAGTTTGAAGTCAGTAGCCCAAGCGGTTACGAAATGCGCCACCAAATGAGTAAATTTTGAACTTTAACCTCTGTGACCTTGAAAAGTCGGTCAAATCAAAAACCCCTTACTTATGTCATGCATCCTCATTAGAAGCACCAATGATAAAAATTTGGAGAGGATCCAGTCATTAGTTCATGAGTTATTGCACTTTTTGTGTTTTTGGTTTCCGCCACCTGGTGGCCAAGTTAAGAGTCTAATCGGACCGAAACTTGGTGTCATAGGTCCTCTGACCTAGGGGTATATATGTACCAAGTTTCAGATCAATAGCTCCAGCAGTTACGACACGTGCCCTGCTAACGGACGACGACGACGGACGACGGACGAACAACCATTGTATAAGCTCACCACAGGTGAGCTAAAAATCCAATGACATCAAATGTGCTGTTCACCGCTGCCTGACATGGTTGTTAGGGTGTGTAGTCATTCTTTTTAAATTCCCATAATTGGAAATGGATGGCCCGATTTTCATGCGGTTTTCAGATTCCTGATGCCTGATTAATGCTCTACAGTATTATGCATATAACCAGAAGTTGATAAAACCGTTTCAGGTAACCTTAAACTACAAATCCCTTGATTATCAATACGCAATGCACGTCTCCACCACGATCAATTGATTTTATTGGAAAAAGTTGTTAAAAAATGAATCACGAAGGTTTCTCCAGGCGGCTATCAGTAAAAACGAAGTAAAACTCATGATAGCACAAAAACACTCTTCGCGAATAACGGTTTTGAATTCTCGCTCACGCTTTTTGAATGTAAAATCGGTGAAGTACGGTACTACTTTGGTGACTCACTGGAGTTAAGCTTGCAGCACACAGCCACACTCACACCTCGTTCGTCGCCCGAGATGGCATTAGCAAGGTTTCGCAAATCTGACGAAACACCAAGTACGAAAAACGAAATTGGACTTCATTTCCATGACGTACGGTTGGTACCACAGATGTGGTCTGCTGCAAGAGCGTCTTTTAGCGTGTGACGTAAGACCGATAGAATTACGTCGTATATTAAATTTTGAAATTTATCTTTCGTTTCCACTTCGTAGATACGAAGTGGTAATTTAAACATTCAAAATGCACCATATCTCGCTCGGTCTCACATGATATGCTAAACGACGCACTGGCGGAGGGACAATATTGTAGCAACCATATCCAGAAATACATCAGATCCTTGAAATGAAGTTGAATTTCGTATTTCGTACTTCGTCTTTCGTCAGATTTGCGAAACCTCGCTAAAATTTTGTGCCGCAATTGCACTTAAAGCGCCACTGTATGCATTAGGTTTTCTATCTCGTGGCGGCCGACGTAACCTTTGACCTTTAGGCAACCTCGTTTTATAGGTTTTCAGACACGCGACTAAGTAAATGTACACGGTACAGCACAGCGCTAATTCATGGTGGCGAGGTTAATCATGATCTGGTGGTAATGTATGGATGTTCGACAAGACTGGAAGTTGAAGCATGTAGCCTACCTTAATTACTTGGAGAAGGGTGAATCGCGTTGAAATTCTCAAGTGATGAAAAGGGTGGCGGCCATTTTTGTTGACTAGAGGTTTCGACATAATGTCAGTCTCGCTTAGGTGTTACCACTGGCTATGTACGTTTGGACAGGACACCAGTCTTATCACGTTGGTTCCAGATTCCGCGGCCAGTGGAGGCATACTAAGGCATATCTCATGCATGAAGTGGCATTTTAAAAGTTCACCGACCATTTCAAAACAATCTGGCCGTGGCACTAATGCTGCTTATGCTGTTGTATATGGGCGGTTAAACCCGCATTTTTAAGACGTTGGCAAAACAAGACGTTGAGACACTTTTCAAAGACATAGAGTTCAAAAATAAGACATTGAGTGGCACCTTTCAAAGACGTTCACACCGGGGTTCACACGTTTCAAAGACGTAGTTCAAAAATAAGACGTTGGGTGGCGCTTTAAAGACCTCGCATTTCAAAGACGTTCATACTTTTCAAAGAGATAACGGTAGTTCAAAAATAAGACACTGAGTGGCACCTTTCAAAGACGTTCACACGTTTCAAAGACGTAGTTCAAAAATAAGACGTTGGGTGGCGCCTTTTAAAGACCTCGCAATTCAAAGACAAAACGTTCAACTTTTCAAAGACGTAGTTCAAAACTAAGACGTTTGTGGCGCTCATTACAACCTCAGTCTCGCGCAAGTCCATATAAAATTACATGTCTCCCGTGTTTTAAGGCCATGTTTATGAAATAGTTGGTTAACATCTTTCCAATCTCAATTATTGACGAGGGTGGGAGTGTTTTTTAAAAATGTTTTATTGAGTTTGAGGATGCAAGTTACCATGGTAACCATCTTGATGAGGCCGAAATTTAATTGGATGTTGCAAGTTGGTGCGTGGTGATGTTCCATCATGCCTAGCACGAATGAAGATAAAGTGCGTGCTTGCCAAGAGAGCGGGCGTTGAGGACCCCTAGGTGCAGTGTGCTGAAAGGAAGGATCACTTACAAGAAGAAATGTAGACGGTGGCGCCCCCGCAGGAAGGAAGGGACCGCTAGGAAGTCCAAGCAGTTACTTTTCACAATAGATTCCAATTATCGGACAGAATATCTATTTTCGGACGGACGCATATTCTGAGCTTGTTTACACCACTGATCATGTTACACGAACAAAAATTTTAAGTAGGTCAAAGATAAAAAAAATAGAATCTTAATTCTTTAATATCTCTACAACGGTAAGTCGTATGATTCTGGGGCCCACTTTTTGGCATACTTGACCCATGTATACCTTAAGTTTAGGTTTTGGTTAAGATCGAAGAGGGTCAAAGTTTTCGGATTTTGGACTTCGGATTTGGAATTTTTTTAAAATGATGGGACATCACCACGCACCAACATCCAATCAAATTCGGCCTCATCACGATGGTTACCATGGCAACTTGCATCCTCAATCTCAATAAAACATTTTTAAAAACACTCCCACCCTCGTCAATAATTGAGAGTGGAAGGATGTTAACCAACAACTTCATTTACATGGCCTTAAAATACGGGAGCCAATCAGGACCATCCTTTCAAAGTTACGCAGAATTCCGAGTTGGAATAAAAGCGGAAGTCGAATGGAACATAAATGTAATTTATATATGAACTTGCGCGAGACTGAGGTTGTAATGATGCGCCACCAACGTCTTATTTTTGAAGAATGTCTTTGAAAAGTTGAACGTTTTGTCTTTGAATTGCGAGGTCTTTAAAAGGCGCCACCCAACGTCTTATTTTTGAACTACGTCTTTGAAACGTGTGAACGTCTTTGAAAGGTGCCACTCAATGTCTTATTTTTGTACTCTATGTCTTTGAAAAGTGTCTCAACGTCTTGTTTTGCCAACGTCTTAAAAATGCGAGTTTAACCGCCCATAGTTGTAGTTTTGTCGCACTCATCACCGCTGCTATTCCTTGTTGGCCATTCATACCGTTGCCATTATACCCCTCAGTGCAAATTGGCCTCAGAGGTATTTTCGTTACGGGCGATGTCTGACCGAGTGTCTGTCTGTCCCGAATTAGCTTCCGCTTCGATTTTAGTCGCACCGAATCAATTTTCAATGCACGTGTTGGGAAGGGAAGGTTCCTTTCGATAATCGGTCTGTTGCCATTTTCAGTATGGCCGCTTTGTCTACCATCTTGAAATAGGTTTCTGTCGATTTCGAGAAGTGCCTGAGTCAACTTTCTAATCAGCGTGTTGGGGATGAGTAGGGGAAGGTTCCTTTCCAAAATAGGCGTGTTGCGATTTTAATACTGCCACTTCGGCTACACAATATGATTTTGAAATTGATTCTCGTCGGTTTCCAGGAGAGTTTCGAATCAAGTTTTAGCCATGGGTTATCAATACAGACGCCACGGACACCATCTTGAAAATAGTCTCCGTCGATTTGAATTGAATAAATTAATTAATTTTTGAAACAGTTGTCAGTGAGTGACAGTTCCCTTCAATTGTCCAGGAAGAAATAAGACGTCTGTGCTATGTGATTTTCTTTCTTATTCACGTTGAATAGATGACCAAGAATGACGATCACATCGACGTACACCACTCCTACTTTAAACATGCAATGCAGATATCCTTCGGCGGACGGCTTTCGTAAACTTCCTTGCGTCTTCAGCCCACCTGAATTGGTTTCAGCCGATTTCATGACTACAAACGTAAATACCTTTGACGAAAGCATTTATTTTTTACTAAACTGGATAAGTACCCCATCAAGTCTGTTTTGTGCAATTTTCTGCTTTACTAACGATTCGTTGGCATTCATCTTTGATCGACTGTCTGTGTCCTGCTGGTTGCATCGTTATCAGCCAAAGTGCAGAATCAAAAGGAGACGATTGCTGCCAAAAGGGAGTAAACGTATGGTACGAAAGGTAAGGAAATATCGAAGTATATTCATAAATTGCGTTGTTTATGAGGAAATCGACTGATAACAAATCTTGTTTGGATGTAAGAGGGTTGACGCGTAAACTTCCAGCAATAATCTAGGACCACTCTGGCGTAGTTAAAAAGGCGTTGGCCTTTTAATAACGCGAAGCATTCGTAAATAGACATAATAAATAGTAATAGACATAATAAATAGTGAACATGTTGATCCAAAAGAACTGTACAGAAGTCGTGTGTGATTTTCTTATAATGTCGAACGTTAATGCATATTTTCTTGATAAAACAATTGCGGATGTCTCTAATCAGGTGGAAGTAGGTTTATACATGCACTTCATGATTCTTTACGATATCCCGGTCGGTCTGAAAGGAAAGAATGTCCCCACGAAAAACTGTCGACGGAACAAAAGATTCCACTAGTTGCATTCTAGTAAATATCGTGCGATTGTTTTCTAGCCATGGACGGTGCACCTTAATCCGTATGGAACAATAGTAGCGGACACTTTTCACAGCAGGACATTCTTTATTTTTACACCTGACAATATTTGAAAATCTTCAGCATAGCCTAACTGAGGGTTGATGAGTCGGACAAAGAATGTCCCATGTCCCAGTTTCTCAGAATTTATCTAAATAAAACACTTTTTTATACACACTGTATGTGCACTCATGGCGAAAAATCAATGGACAGCAGTTTTTCTTGAATATCTCCAAACCAATGGGGTGTAAAAATTGGTCCCACCATATACGTTAGCAAATTTTCCTGGCTATCTAATGGTGTTAGCATCGAAAAATTCGAAAGCCGCATTTGAAAGAAGGAATTTTGTAAAGCATATTTTTTGCTACTTTTTTATTTGCATGTTTTCATTCAATTTTTTATAAGCGTGTTCTACTTGTCCAGGCCTTACATAATATATCTTTACCTGGTAATTCTTACCGCGGCATCCACTAAATTGAATATATAAAATATATAAAATATATCTTATAACTTCAAAGATTCTGTGGTGAAATTGATTTTGGGGCACTTTTATCAAAACAAATTGCCCACGCGTGCAACAATTTGACACAGGCCTCTGCACTGTTATTAGCTGTGGTGGTGAAGGAAAGTTCAGTGTTGTCATTTCTCGTTTTTATTTATTTATTTATTTATTTATTTGATTTAAAGTGGATGCCGCGGTAAAATACCATTATGGCTACCCACCACAAAGTACAACAAACAAACTTTTATGATGACAGTGCATATTGGTGCGTTTGAGGCTGTGCTTTTTATCTACCAGCATGACCATTGGGTTCAAGGTACTCTATCAAAGGTTTTGCAAGCATGTGCAACATAATTTTGATAAAAGTGCCCTAAAATCACATTTCTACACAGAATAGTTGAAATTGTACGATATATTATGAAAGGCCTCGATGAGCAGAACATAGTGATATAAATATTTTGAATGAAATCATGCAAATGAAAAAGTAGCAAAAAACATGCATTTACAAAATCCCTTCTGTCAAATGCGACTTTCAGCGGAATTTTTCACCGCTGATAGCATTAGATAGCCAGGAGAATTTGCTACTACATGTATATCGGGTGTCCCAAAAAAAGTGAACCGCTTTTTGACAAGTATTTTCTCAGCGGTAGATAAACCGAATTCATTGGAAATTTTTACAGAGTAACCTTAGGGTATCATCAACAAGTCTGCAAAATATCTAAGAGATCGGTCGCAAATTGTGCGAGTATTGTCAAATTCAAAACAGCATGTCAAAAAATCTAATATCAGAGCTAATGCAATGTGACCTTCATCATGTTCACGCAGGTGTTGACATGCTGTTTTGAATTTGACAATGCTCGCATAATTTGCAACCGATCTCCTAGATATTTCACAGACTTGTTGACGATACCCTAAGGTTACTCTGTGAAAAATTCCAATGAATTCGGTTCATCTGTCGCTGAGAAAATACTTGTCAAAAAAAGCGGTTCACTTTTTTTGGGACACCCGATATATGTTGGAACCAATTTTCTGTACCCACTTGGTTTGGAGATACTCAAGAAAAACTGCTCTCCATTTATTTTTGGCCATGAGTGTACATAATTGTATATCATTTTATGTGTGAAATAGGTCAATAAAATGACTCGCTGCCTTATCGAACGCTTTCTAACTTTTCTATTGCTGAGAAAGTCTTGGATGAGTAAGAGTCTTTTTTCCATTTCGCAAACCGCCACAGCAAAGGCCCTTGCAACCAGAGGAAGGTTTTATAGAGCTGTGAATTCACGGGTCAGCGAATTTATGACAATGCATGTTTTAGCTGGTTACCTCGCGAATGCAGTCACATGACTAGACATTCAAGCTGATGGCACGCATGCAGTCATGTACAGAGGCCTATGGATCAGTTCAAACTAGGTCATCGTCCATGTCGTCATGGCGATTCCTTGGAA
Source organism: Notospermus geniculatus (assembly GCA_002633025.1). Lineage (NCBI taxonomy): Eukaryota > Metazoa > Nemertea > Pilidiophora > Heteronemertea > Lineidae > Notospermus > Notospermus geniculatus. Next base: position 50,035 of record NMRB01003109.1, read on the forward strand.
ACCTGCAGATGCGCAGTCGCCGTTTTCTTGGTCAACACGGAAGCCGTTTGGTTTCAACGAAGGATTGCGGCAATCGGCGGCATTTTTGGTAGTGGTTCTCTTCGATATTTCTGCAGGGCAACGCTGTGAAAGGGTCTGGTACTAGCTGAGGAAAGGACAAATCATTGGTTTCCCCGCTATATCACTAAAGCGTGCGAGAGGTCGAGATTGGAGTGAATTCGCGATCTACGGCCATGTGCATCTCGCCATATTTGTCCATTCGGATAGCCAACTTCGGCGAGTTTTTCTGTATATCGCACCCGATTTTCATGTTGGTAACGATTTTTAGTACCGCCTGGTGATTATGTCGAGGACTTACATACGTATAAACACAAAGCTGGGCGAAAAACCAACAGAAAACAGCAAAATTGTGCAACCCACCGGCAATCCTTCATTGAAAGACATTAAAACACTGACTTCCGTCTTGGACAAAGGAAAACGGCAAACTGCGCATGCGCGAATTATCCATGGCAATGACCTAATTACGAAGTTTGAACTCATCTATACAATAACTCGGTGAGATCATCTCTGCGAGCCATGTCTGTGAGATAAAATCTGTGTGCTCTCTCATCTCTGCGAGTTTTATGTCCGCAACATGGGTCACAGACACGATTTCCAAAACCATAAATGTTTGATATTTCCACACTGTGTCGAGGATATTTCGAGGAGTGAGTTCGTCAGCCATCAAAAGGTTTTAATTACGACAGTTCACATGGTTTCATATGACAGCCGCCGTGACAAATTCATCAGAATTCAGGGCTCTGATGAAAAGGACGAGTTACTGTTCCTTATTGTAGGGACAAGTCTGGTTCCCTGACCTGGTGGCGCGGACTGATGGTGTGATACAGAGGTCAGGCAGAACCACGTCAATACTGATCGCGTGATTTAATGAAATGGTCCATGGACCATGTGCTCACCTTGGTGAACGTACCAGAAAAACAAATGACAAATGTTAAATCGAAATGTTCCAGGGTCATGTATCCTCGTTAGATGCACCTGATAAAAATTTGGAGACAATCCAGTTAAGTTCAGGAGTTACTGGACTTTGAGCTTTGGGTTTGGCCACCTGGTCGCCAAGCGGCGAATTGAATCGGACCGAAAAGTGGTGTCATAGGTCAGCTGACATAGGGGTGTATATGTACCAAGTTTCAGGTCAATAGCCCAAGCAGTTACGAAACGCGCCACCAAATGACTAAATTTTGAACTTTGACCTTTGTGACCTTGAAAAGTAGGTCAAACCAAAAACCCGTTACATATGTAATGTGCCCTCATTAGATACACCTATGATAACAATTTGGAGGTGATCCAGTCATTAGTCCAGGAGTTATTGCACCTTTTGCGTTTTTGGTTTCCGCCACCTGGTGGCCAAGCTAAGAGTCGAATCGGACCGAAACTTGGTGTCATAGGTCATCTGACCTAGGGGTATATATGTACCAAGTTTCAGATCAATAGCGCCAGCGGTTACGAAACGTGCCCTGCTAACGGAACACGACGGACGCAGACCCACGACAAGAGCTCACCCCAGGTGAGCTAAAAATTGTCAGACTCATCACAAAATCTGCAGTGACGTCATTTACATTTGTAGGTCACATGATTTCGCTACATCGGACATCAAGCCAGTTGTGCAGCGTTTTGACCCCACAATTTCGGAATTTTCTCTATTGCGATACCTGTACAGGCCGATGCAGAGGCAGAACTGATACTGGTGGGCCTACACCTGAAACATACAGAACACCCGGTATGTCGACAGTTTTCACACACAATGTACAACTCGTTTAGTGGAAGTAAACAAGATATCCCGATATCCCATAATAATCAGCTCATGAGTAATGTCCTATTTTCAGATTAGTATTGACGTGGCGCCTGCCTGACCTCTGTATCGCACCATCAGTCAGCGCCACGATACAGCTGTCGTGGAACCAAAGTATGTAGGGAGGACAGTGACATAAGTCACCTGCTGTCGTCTTTCAGGGAGCGAAAGTGGAACTTTAATGAAAGCCCTTGCTTTGCCGGACATAGCGTTCACCGGACCATGTCGAATTTTCGGAGATGATTTGCAGTGGGCAATACTTCTCTGTGCCAAACATCATAAACGAGAACTGAAAGTAATCGAGTATAAAAAACTTTCCAGATTCTCGTACAGAGTAAGATGTACTTTCAAATTAAAACAGCTGCGGCTACACCCACTACAATACGATCTCAACGACATGAATATTTTTACCGGTTGCTTCAAATCAAAGGAAAGGTGTCTCAGCGGACTTGTGTGTGGAGACTGGGCTCTTTATACCGTGTACGGTGAACGTATCGGCATATTTGAAAGGTTGTGCTCAGGGCGAATCTGTGGTGTTAATGAAGGCCATGATGCCCATCAAATACTCACGCTGAACTACCACGCGGACTACAAACAAGGACCTGTCATCGTTCACCATGAGAAGGGAAGATACGACGGGTACGTTGACAATATTTTCATCTCGTATCTGTTTCATAGGTTTCCTAACAAATTGCAGTGTTCCCGAATAGAGGTCATTTGTAGATCCAAGGGAACTCATATGAATGGACTTTACGTACCAGGGTCAGAGGATGTAATTCTTTTTATTAATGGTTGGAAGACACGTACATATTTTGGAATTTACTATCTAGAAAAAGCGAATTTCTATAAGAAAAGATCTAGAGAAGTTAGGCTTGAGAACTACTTACTTGGTTTGGGTCTATTTTTTTGGAAGTCCGGATTCGATAATATTAACCACAGAATTATTTTTTCGGACAGGAAGTATAAACCCAGTCTCATGATTGTAGCATTTCCGTTGGAATGCAGGAGTTCAGATGTAAATCTAACAAGTTTAGTTAAACTTGGAGACTTCGATACAAGGTCCGTTGTTATGCAAATAAACATTGGGAGTTTGTTCTTTTTGCCGGGGAACTCTGAGAAGTATGCACTTATCTATAGGACGGTCCCTGACATTTACTAACATGGATGCATTCTAATAATTGGCAATATTGGGATCAAAAAATGTTCTGAACTTTGAAGAATATACATGTACACTCTTGTAGGAAAGTAAAAGGACAGCAAGTTTTCCTAAATATCGTAAAAGCCATTGGAGGTACAGCAACGGTATTTGCACCCAATCTGTAGCAACATGTTGGGCACAGAACCATGGTGTTTTGCCACAAATCAATTTCAATTAAGAGAAAAATGACAAGCCAAGGTACAGAAAAGCACAAAATTGACACACAAAATGATAATAAACAAGAAGTCAATCTCCAGAATTCACGAATTTTCGACCCCAACCGGGGTCTTTTTCAAGTGAAACTTAACAATCTGAAACTCTAGAAAAAGAGAAAAATGACACTTTGTAAAATCATTTTTTTCACAACTTTTGAAAAATCGTCCGATTTCAAAGTTTCTTTCTTCATCACATTCAACGTGCCTGACCTACCAACATCTGCAACTTTTCCCTTTTAAAATCGCAAGAGAAAATGCCTCTTTTGGCATTTTGAAGCAAAAAATAAATCCCACTCACACAGTCAAGCTGACAACACCTCTGGGACAGCCCCTCTTTACCAGGGAATCTTGGCGTCATAACAGACTGTGATCAACGAAACCTGTGGTCTCCCAAAACTCTAGTTACATGTATATTGACAGTATGACCTAACTTCCTTTTACAATACAAGCCAATTCATGGTACATGTATTGATTTACCTACGGGAATATAGGTAGTAAGCTCGTCCCCAGTTTTACCCACGGTTCCAGGTAAACATTATGCTCCAATAATAAGGAAGGCGCCTGAGAATACCCACGGATAGGTAATATTGTCCGGTGTAACGTTTTTCAGTGTTCCCCATCTGTGAGTGTTCCCCTGCTATTGCCTGAGGGAATAAGCCGCGACTCGACAATGGAGGACACAGAGAGAAACGTGTCGATCTATCTGCCAGTGTGTCCAGAACAATAGGGGGGACACTGACACACAGAAACACTGAAAAACTTTACACCGGCGCTTTTGAGCAATATTACCCTTTTCTGTGGTAAAATCGAAATTGCCGATGGCATTGGTAAAATTTACCCGCGGGGACTATTCCATTTTTACAGTGTTGTGCTCGGGACTTTTTGGAGGTTTGGCCGGCCTACTATTTAAGTCTTTTTCATCAGGCAAAACATTTTATAGTGGTTTTGTGGCGGAAATCCTCGTTCCTCCCAGGTGCCCACCGCTGAACAAGCGGTCCATTCTGTCGTACGTGGTTTGCAGATTCTTGTATGTTTCTTCCCCGTACTTTTTGATATTGTTGTCCGCGTTGGCTCTGAAGTTCACCATGCGATCCCGAGTAAACTTTCTGTACTCCTCGACGCAAGGGCCCAACGCGCCGCGTAGCGGCCAACAGCGAAGCTAGCCAAAGACTTGTCACGGGTCAATCAATAGAACTGGACTCATAGGAAATATGCACCTAATGTCCAGATGGAATATACCGGACGGTTGGTTCACGTTTTTAGTGACTGTGAACGTAGATGGGTACATTTTGTAGCGA
>NMRB01003109.1:55854-73354 GCA_002633025.1 Notospermus geniculatus
GGGGGGGGGGGGGCAGGCAGGCCCCCCCCCCCCCCCGATCAAAAACGGACAAAATATTTTTTCCTCAAAAAGGTCATTTTCCCTCTTCGACGGTGTCAGATGTGGGGGAAATGCATCCTTTGAGATGCATGCAGATTTTCAATTTTTTTCTGGAGGACCCCAGACCCCTCTCTAACTTTGCTCTTCAGACTCAATCAGCCACGCCCCTGCAGTCTACGTTATTTGGTGGTCTTTGTCAGGCAGCCACAGCTGCGAGTGGGGATACTTGATATGTGGTTCAATGACCTCCTGACCCTTCTGCCTATGAAGGTAAACTTTGCCCAAATTAAACATTCCACACGGGCAAGCCTACGGCATCTGCGATGCCTCTAGTTACATTTTACTCTGATATTTAGTAGGCCCCTCCCCCCTGGCAGCAGTCACAGCAGTGCATCTTTCTGGCATTGTGTCTATGTATTTTCTAAGAGTTACAACCCCAATGTTATTCCACGCTCACAAAAGCTCATTCCCAGAGAGTTTCCTTAGAGTTATTCAACATATCCAAAATGCAGTATGTTCCCCACAAACTGACAAAGGTATCATGTAGGTGTTTTTGGAACATTCATTATGCAATACATGTATCAGTATGGTTGAAGGTTCATTATGAACGAAACGATGGTTTCATGGCTACATTGGTTCGTTTTCCAGTTCATGGCAAGTGTTCTAATATTTTTGCACACTACTGTAAGGAAATCTAGATGAGGAGCTATCTTCATTTTGCGACAAAATCTACTCATTTTGTTGAGACATCTTGCCATGAGACGACGTCATGATCGCTGAAACAAGTGGACATTCTTTCAAGTCACGTCACGCGACGTTCAGAATGGGGTGTGGGACGTTTTGCGCTGTATCTACCGTCAGGTGCTGCGCTCTTTTGGAGTGATAGAGTCTATTGCAAGAAAATAAAGTGAAGAAGTTGTATAAATTTACAACAAAAGAAAAGTAAGAACAAACCTGAATATTCGTAAATCCGGCCTTGGCAAGCTTCGCCCTGTATTGTTCCTCGTTCGGCAAATTCTGGGCATATATTGCATTTAAATCGGCTTGTTCTTCACTTGTGAAAGGAGCCAAGGCGAAGATATCGTCGATATCTCTGAAGGGAAAGATCAATAACATGCCGTTAAAATTTGGCAGCTACGAATTTTCGTATACATAGGCCTACATGCACTTGACTTTTATCATATACCCGAGTACAGTATGTACCGCGGTACCGCCTGGAACTGCAGCATTTTTCGTCAAAAACACCGCACAAAAACCAAAGAAATCGACGAGGACGAATGCTGGCCGCCCTAAAATCACATTTCATGTTCAATAATACAAGAACTGTTCGACTAATATGCTACAAATCGCGTGAAATCGAAGGGGGATGTCCGCTCCGACCACCATCATGATCCGGGGTGTGATACGCGTTCCGTATCATCCCACTGATATGATACGCCCTCTGTGAACTAATCAGCTTTGATTTAAGGGGCTTCGCGAGGCCTTTTGGCTCACTTCCTGGAAAGACGCGGCCGTCTCACTCCATCAACATTCGCGCATTAATACAAAAACAACAGTGCTCTGACATGGCGGAAGTGGCATCGGTGGGGTATTTTTGTCATTTTTTGCGCTTCTTGTGGTATATGATAAATATAAAACCATACTCGTGAGATTTCCGAGGTAGCAGAACACACTCGTGATGATCTTTTGCCCGGAACCCCCTCGACCTTCGGTCTCGGGGGTTCCTGGCAAAAGATCACCACTCGTGTGTTCTGCTACCTCGGAAATCCCACTCGTGTGGTTTTATGATTGTACGTACAGGTGGTGGCAGCCGTTCCAACATCAGGATACTGCCGCGGCATTGCTGGAGGTTTACAAAGTCACCATTTCGTCGCCCCTCAACCAGTTTCAAGGTGGTTTCTACAGAATTACAATGTATGTACTTCTACCAGTGAATGTTTAGATTATGCCTGGTTTCCGTGTAAAGGAGGAACCCAGAAACAGAAAACGTTCCGCTCATGAATTTGGCTGTTCGTGGCAACCATGTTATCACTCTAAAAAGTCAGAACGCGAAAATTCTTCAGTCCCAATACATGTTCGTAAAGTTGTCGTGCGGGGGATTTTGCCTAAAGTCACTCTCACACGTGCGACAGTTGGCGTGCGTTTAATTGCGATAGACAATCGCAGGTGTACTGTCGCAAATTAACGCAAACTATCGCAGACCTTAGGCAGTCGCGTATAATCGTGAAGTTTTGGAGATGTTCAAAAAATTAAGCCTTGTCGCATACTTATCGCAAAGCAACCGCAGATTTGTCGCAAAATGTCGCAAAAATCATTTATAACTCCAAATTATCGGTGTCGACTGAAGAGGCTGCAGACGGAAAACCCGTAAATTTTGGCCAGGGTTTAAAAATTAGAAACTTGTCGCAGGACTGTCGCAGCTATTATCGCAGATTGTAGCAAACAACCGCAAGTAAACGCCAAAAACGCTGATTATCGTTAAGTTTACGACTATTCTGCGATACTCCTGCGACAAATCTGCGATAATTTCTGGCAGAATGCGAAATATTTCCTTCCAATAAAATTGGATGAGAAATCTTACGGCATATTTCGTAGGAAAAAAAATGTTTCGTGTACGGCGGCCTTTAGCCACTGATTTATAAGTAGCGCGTTCGGAAAGCTTCCTCGGGGAAGCGGGAGAGCGTTCGGTAAGGTATTTGGCAGGCTGCCAAGGCTTCCTCGAGCCTGGCCGAAGTGAGCGACTCGCCGAGTCGCTCACTTGGGGAAACTCCCGGCATGCATTTCGTTTTCTTTCCAAGCCGACATGCTGATTGGCTAAACGTGGAATATTTCACGCCTGCAACCCACAGTAGTACCTTTCCCCGAGGAAGCGCAAATATCGTTCGGAGTTTCGCCTTCACTGGGCATGCTCACATTCCCCGAAGCTCGGGAAAGAAATTTCCTTGGGGAAGCTTTCCGAACACGGCCAGGAAGGGTCTAGACCGAATGCATGTAGGCCTCCTTTCAATACTTACATTTTCCCGCCTGGCCGAAGTCTATCAAAACATGCCTTGAGTGCTGCTTCTTTATCAGAAATGTGAAGAATGCATAGCCAACTTATGACTGCATCAAAACCAGTCTCGCCTGCAAAACAAACATGATAGCATTGCTTAAAGGTGCTCTAGTTCGATTTGTAAACATTACGGTGTGCCACCTATTGTCAACTTCTGGTTCTAACAAATCAGATAAAATCGAATTAAATCTCACCTTTCAGAACTTTTTGTTTATATGTTTTTGAGCGTAAAATCATAAATATATTTCAGTTACAAGAATATTTATCAAGATAGATATAAAAATAGATAACATTAATGTTTTGGTATATACGGTGCTGCCACCTGTCCGAGGAAAAATAACTATTATAATCAACCATGTAAATAAACAAACCGTAATGTTTAGCCTACAATTCGAACCAGAGCACCTTTAAAATAACAGGTCTGGGGCATTCGATTGGCGATCAGGTGGTGTATTGTATTTCAGGTAGTGACATCGTCAATATAATAAAGGCGCTGCTCCACGTGACAGTTTTCTGTCGAAAGTTTGCTGTCATACAGTCACTGGCTGGACAACTTCCACGGGATAGTCTTTGGACAGTTACTATCTGACAGCAAACTTTCGACAGAAAACTGTCACGTGGAGCAGCACCTTATGCCGTGGTTATACGACATAATATCCCCGGTTTTTTGGCGGTCACACATAAGTTGCCTGTGTGACAGAAATCAAAGTCCCCAGGAATCAAAGTCCGGTCTTATTGTTCTGCGAGGGATTAGAATGTATGGCTATGGAGACCACGACCATTCGAATATAACCTTACAGTTGCAGGCTATTGTTTGGCGGACTTGGATTCCTAGGACGCTGATTCCTGTCACACCTGACTTCAAGAAACAGATGTCTGAAAAACACGGGTTTTTGAAACACGGCAAGCTCGCCGTGTTTTTCGAAATCCCCGTGTTCTCGGTAGTTCTTAGCACGGCTACAGATGGCGCAGCCATTAAGTGACGTCGTTTTCGCGCCTCCAGCAATATGTGCCAATAAAGAAATGACCGAGGAGTCAGGGCATGCAGCGCACCTGTCGCCGGGCTACTTAACTACGATGCAGTAGTGTGATCTCTCGCCAGACGTTTCGTACACACGGGTTTGGAAAAACACGATATTTTCAACAGATGTAACCGTAGCTATACATATGGTCAGTTGATGGGTTTTGATGGTGTGATTTGATGATGCGTTTTGATGATGATGTTTTGATGATGGTGATGATGTGGGTTTTGATGATGTGTCACATTCTGGATGATCCAATAAACAACATGAAAAAGGGTATAATTGACACGTCGACAACCGCTCGAGTGTTTTTTCGGAGATTGTTTACGAACATATACAGCATTGTGCGAATTAATTGAATAAAATTTGATCTGTGATTATATCCACAATGAATGACCCAATTTTGTTGCAGTTTTCAGCATTTGGTAGGAGATAGAGGTGGCAATTAATCTGCTAACACTTTGAAAATTTGGTGTCTGTCTGATAGTTTGAATGAGGAACCGGCGGAACTACTCCAGACGTGGCGCTGACGAACAACCCAGTATGACGTCTAAAGTCAAACCAACGTTATTTGCATTTTAGTTCTGAAACTACACCCTACTTCTAGCCCTAAATATACCTGAAGTAGTCCACTGAATTTTGAATTTTACACGTCCATCATCAAGTATACGGTAGGACTGACTCAATGTATCTGAGTATTTTCAAAAGAAAATTCAAGAGGGAACGTGATGAATTTCATCGATTAAATTGACTATTCTAGACGAAGCAATGAGACAGTGTGAAAGTGAGGAAGGCTGAGGGAAATTGATAAAGGCCAGGTGACTTCACAATGGCATAAAATGCCCTCTTTAACGCAATGCCGGTGGCGGCAATGGAACTTAAAGTTCCAAAAATGGACAATAAAAAAAATCCCGACCGTCCGACCCTGGATTTTTGGCAATCGCGGATGACCAGAAACATACAATTTATTTTGCTAGGCCTTACCAATGTCATCAACTAGGAGGTTGGCACATTTATGCGTCACCCGATCATCCAGCCCGGTCCGCTTCGTCAGGTCGGTAGCTACTTCATGTAGATCTCTTTGCATATCAACGGCTAAGACATGACAGTTGGTAGCATTGGCGATATATCTTGCTGGACCTCCGATTCCTGACCCGAAATCTAGAACCCGACTGCTGGCGCTGAAATATGAAATGGTCGTTAAAAGGAGACTTCATTCATTCATTCATTCATTCATTCATTGTGCAAAATGTATTTTGAAAATTCATTTATTTTGAAAATTCATTGATATCTGCAGCATGCCATTTTTTTTAAAATCAGCAAACTCGTCATTTTAAGTATTAATTGCATCATATGTGCCGTGCAATGGTCTCCGAGACCATTGCACGGCATAGGGCCTATAGGCTAGTAAAACTAGGCCAAAAATAGGGCCAACCCACCACAAATTGCAACATGGACGAAATATCGTTTTTTGGAAACCTGAAGTACTCAGGCTTTTGAGAAAAAAAGTAGGCTTCATTATTTTTGGTGGAGCATACCTTACTGTGACGTTGAAGTTGGGACGTCATGAATGCCTTTGACAACCTGGGTTGCATGATGGTGATCTTCAAAGTGACCTAGCTCAGTCAGTTTTCGCCCGATTGCTATAAAACCAACATTCTTTCCCATGTTTTCATGGTCAATCTTTCAGAATATCTACATATCGAGTAGCTAGAACAATATTTTCCGTGCGAAATCGGGGCACCTCTACCCCTAAACAGTCAAGTTGACGTCATCATTTTGTGTGTCAATTTTGTGCTTTTCTGTATCTTGGCTGTTCCATCATCCATGTTATAAAGTTCTGTCACGACCTATTGTGCGAAAAAGAAAAACGTTCTGCCATATTTCAGTGAATTATTGATCAATGGCATTAGAAATTGGTGGATGCAACAAACATCTTACGGTATATGTGATATTTTGTTAGTGTCAAATTATTTATTTGATCAATTTTGTTGCCATGGCAACTGTTTCTCTAAGTTCACGCCATTGCTGTCTTGAGCTCTATAACTGAATTGCCAAACAGGTGCTAAAATCAAATGGTGTCCCTCTTACATTCTTATCAGAAACCTGAGTTTTAATTAAACCTACTATTCTCTCTATTGTTGACTTAATTGCGTCTTGTCTAACAGCGAGAAACATGGTTACCATAGCAACAACAAGATTGACTTTGACTGTAAAATGATGGTAAAATACACAAACCTTCGTATCGTCTCTTCCACACTGTATTTTTCTTCAGAATTTGGCGAATATATTGCATTAGCAGAGATCCATCGCTTTGATGTGGAATATTGAATTTTTATAATCAGTCGTTTCCATGGTTACGGTGAAATAAATTTCCTGTGTGCATGAATATCTGATGGAACCGAAAGCTAACTGAGTAGAATTTGAAGTTAAACCAGTTTTACCCCTCGGAATTACGTTGACAGGCTATTCTATTTAGTCCTCACATATTGCTGTTGACTATAATTTACACGTGCAGCTTTCGGTTGCCTTGGTAACCAACGAGAGAAACTTGCGTGCAGAAAAATCTTAAGATATGACAATGGCTTGCGAACTGCCGAACTCATAATAATGGCTTTTTGCAGATCCATTTCTGAAATTCCACTGATGGGTTTGAAGGGAGAATTAAGTATTTTCTATTTCATCCGTTGCCTTAAAGACATAAACATACTACAGCAGCTATGCATATCCAAGGTAACTAAGGCAACCAGATTGATAAATCTGTAGCTCCCACCCCAAATTCATTTAATCTAGCCTCAACCAAAATATTGATTGGGATATGTGTCCAAGAACACTCTGATGATGTATTGCTTTTTTCAGGTGGACTCAAAAGATGTGTAGAAATGCAGTTGCTCAAAATTAGCGATTTTTTTGTTTTATGTTGCCATGGATACAAAAAATGACTTCTGTTTGCTGTCGATTTCAAGTCGGAGGATGGCCATATCTTGTTTCAAGCTTTGTTGATTAAGATCACACAATCAATTTTCACCTTCAACAGTTTTCCCTTCAAAAACAGAAATGCTTTATATTCATTCATGCCTTAGGTTATAGATTCTGATGGTTGCTGTGGCAATGACAGTAACTGATGTTGGACATTTCACTAGTAAAGCATGTTAAGGATAAGCAAGAACATCAAACGGGCATCAATGATAATTATTCGTGCATTCCTCATAAAAATCCTTGATGCATTAATGTATGTCATGTTGTGTGATCTATGAATTACATGTAGGCCTACATTGAAGTTTGTTCGTCAACTGTTACCATGGCAACACATGAACAAGATTAGCATTATATACCATAATTCAAATAAATCAGGGGAACTTAAAAAACAGGTCAGCAGTTGGATTTAATTGTCGGTTTGGAAGGCAGTTATTTCGTTATATACTTTCGTCATGTCACATCTCGAGATTGTTCGGTCAGCAAGATTTTCTCATTGGTTACCATGGCAACCCAACATTGCAAATGTATATAGTCAGGATAAAAATTACAGATTAACTCCAATAACCTTGCAACAAAATTCCGTCACTAAAACTGTCTGATTTTCCTAATTTCACCATTTAACTTTGCTGTTTTCAGATATTTATGCAGGCGCGAAATTGATTATATTGTTACTATGGAAACCAACTGATTATAAAAATTCAATATTTCACTTGAACAAGATGGTGCTCTGGTTATGTATCAATATATTTGCCATATTCTCCAGAAAAATAAACTCTGAATGAGATGATACAACAGTTCTTGCATATTTCCTCCATTTAGCAACCTAAAAAAGAATTATGTGTTGCTATGGTAACTACGGTAAAATACCAAGTGCATATTTTCGTTGATTTCTGAGTTGACCTTGACTTTTGACCTTGACCTTGACCTCTGATGGGCATCTAATTATCATAATTGTTTAGAGCGCATCAAGAAACATATATGTGGACAGCAAGATCTCATTTCTACTGCTATGCAATCAAGAGATATGGCAAAATATTATCATGACAAAATCTTCAAAAAATGGTTGCCATGGAAACATAATGGAGATTTACAAAAAAACGACCACTCGACTAAACAAGCAATAGTTCTCTCGTTCCTACCTCCTGTATACGAACCCCCCCCCCCCCAAGCGTCTGGGCTACAGCTGAGAAGATAGGCCAAAATGTGTCCTCTAAGAATATTTCGAATACGTTGCCATGGCAACAAAGGGCTGGGTTTCTCTGTTATTCACAATGATAATAGTGAAATCCAACTACAATGTACTATAATATGATAATTTCAGAACTTACAGGGTGTGTCTATATGGTGACAATGAAAATGCGTTTAGAACCTGAACCTGTATACAAAAACATTCAATGGTTGCCATGGAAACAGAATGGAACACTACAAGCATATTAAAACAAACATAAAATGCTATAAATTTCCATCATTTTTCATTTTGGTAACCACTATAGTATGAAAACGATGTGTATTACGTCTAAAAAATGTGAATACTGGGATCTCGTCGGCCAAATAAGGCCATTTTGGAGCATATCAAACGGTTGCCATGGAAACGGTGTTCCACCAAATATTTTTCGGCCTATTTTTTTCCTGTAATAAAGATTGCCGTGGGGTATCCAAAAAACATAACTTCGTTCATGTTGCAATTAGTGGTGGGTCATCTCGTATTTTTACTAGCCTACTATATGATGTCATATTTCGTATGCTCATTCCACTGTGTGTGGGGACCGTAATGGCCCACTGATTTCTGGGTCACATCCCATCCCAGTACATGTATTCTGGAACGACGACACTGAATTTTTGTGGACTGGTCTCTCATGGGTGGACAGAAAAAAATGCACAGATGTTGATCATTATCGCAATCGACCGGATATAGGCCTACTAGTATCTACGATTATATTTACATGTAGGCCTACATTTAGGTAATGATTTTAAATGTCCGAAATTCATCACGTGACACTAACACCATTGTTCCTTGGGTTCCTACATACAGAATCCAGGTGGTTGAGAGCAGTGAGTCAGAGTCGTTCTGGCTCTAAAAAAATTATTTTTGACGAATTTTAGCCAAATGCTAAGATATAGGCATTTTATGCTGATTTGATAAGAACAAGAAATATTTTTGCTTCTTCAAATCACTCTTAGTTGCCATTTAGAGTTTATAGGGAGCATGCAAAACACAACAGACTATTGGGACGCACATAGGCTGTTCTGGCCCTCAGCCTTTTTTTTGACTCCAATTTCACCCAAAAAGGGGGCAGTACTTCCTCATGAAGCTGTGCTTGTTGAATAGAGCTCTTTTCAAGCTTCATTTTAATATATCAGTTCCAAAATAACCGAAGTGGCACATAGGTTGTTCTGGCTCTGACCCCTTCACACTTGACTTTACACTCCTCTCGCAGTGTTTTGTTTCGCTTCGTACCTACGCTTCACAAACCACTGCTTCGAATGGCCGGTATTCTGCTGATTTACCGCCAGACGGCACCACTACTGTTCCCGCTGCCGCGCTGGAGAAAGTGTTGGGATTTTGCTCAGTTGCAGCCTGATGACGGGCGCTGATTGGTTGGACACTAGTGATGCCATCTGGCGGTAAATCGGCAGAATACCGGCCATTCGAAGCAGTGGTTTGTGAAGCGTAGGTACGGAGCGAAACAAACACTGCGAGAGGAGTGTAACTTGACTTCTACGCAGCGAAACTTACGCTGAATGGGTCAATGTCGTCCTGGGTATACCTTATGTTTACCCAGGATCATCCTGGGTAATCATTTTCTTTACCCAGGATCATCCTGGGTAAACATAAGGATCCTTAACTTTACCCAGCTTGGGAGTTCCCGCCGAATCGTGCTGTACGTGCGTCTCTTTCGGCAGAGAACATGCACTAGGATCATTGCTAAAAAGGGCTGAAAATTACCGCTATACCTCCTCCGGGGTTTGCGATAGGAAGACAAGACCAATCCCTACAACTTTTCAAAAGGGACCGATAGTAAATTCTCAAGGACTTAGGAGCGATAGGCCTAGGTAGCACATGTATGATCCGTGTGCATTTCGTCATTTTCATGGATTTACTTTTTGCAGAACATGCAGTACGATCATAACTCGAAAGGGCTGAAAATTACCGCTATACCTGCTCCGGGTGTGGAATAGGGAGAAAAGACCAATCCCTACAACTTTTCAAAAGGGACCGACAGTAAATTCTCAAGGACTTAGGCGCTATAGGCCTAGTTCGAGGCCACCCTTCATTTCATGATTTACGCTGAATATCAACCTCACTACACCACTCGGGAACTCCAATCTGGGTAAAGTTAAGGATCCTTATGTTTACCCAGGGCCGCCCTGGGTAAAGAAAAGGATTACCCAGGATGATCCTGGGTAAACATAAGGTATACCCAGGACGACATTGACCCATTCGGCGAAACTTACTTCAGGCCTAATGTCTGGATTGCCTCATCAGCTGGCTGTGTACCACAGTAGTGATACTGATCAAATTTACTGACGTCTTCAACTTTCAACTCGTCATTAGGGCCATATGATAACTGTAACAGACAATAATACTGATCATAAAAGACTTATTTTCCAAAATCATGCAGTGGTTTATCAAATTATGATTCGTGAACTATAAACAGTGCCGATGGCACTGTGCCCGCTTGGCTTGAAGCATGGTGGTGGGAATCATCAGCCACGCCATGAATGCCATTTTGGCCGACTTCGATATTAACTCCGGTTGGACTCGAGCGACCCGAGTTACAATCGAATTCGCGAGTTTGGTGACGTAGCAGGCGATCACCTGGTCAAATTTGACCTACTTAGGAACCCGAGTCCAACCCTCATCCAGCCGACGGTTCGACCCCGGGTTTGATTCGACTCGATTAATCACGTGACAAGATGGTGGCCGATGGAACAAAGGTGTCATTTCAGACATGTCAGACCGGTTTGTGTATTGTTAACTACATAAAACGCTTCGCATTTCGAAAGCTACAGGGACAGAATCTAATTACCCCTTACCAAAAAAGGGCTTACTTTAAAGCCCAGGTCACACTGTGGCGACTTAGGCGGGCGAAGGGAAACCCGCGAACTAGAATAGAATGGTCCATGGACCATGTGCTCACCCCTTAGGATACAATAGTGTTATGACAGAGAGACGTATGTTTAATTTAATATATTGTATAATTAGGCCACCAGGTTATAAATTCCGGAATTTGCCGCCTATATCCTCGTGGCCTGGTAAAAACATGCTTTAGTGTGTTCATAGTTGAATTAGGTCATCGCCACTTTTGCGTTAGCGAAACGGATTTGCCCATTCATGCCATTGGTGTGCACATTTGGTGCCAACAGCAATGGGAACATTCATCGAAAAATAACCCGTTGTGATATCGCTCAATAGGAGCTTCTTGGGAGCCATTTCAATCTTAAGAAAATGATAGTGACAGAAAATCACGTCAATACATTTGTTTTCAATGGGGAGGTTTCGAAATCAAACGATAAACCAAAACTATACGAGTTGTCGTTAACGTTTACGTTTATCGTTTGATTTCGAAACCTCCCTATTTCCAAGGAAAGCCCGAACGTGATGTTACATCCTAATGCCCCCATCACACTGAGCTAGTTCTCAGTACGTTCTTGAAACTGTTGTCGAACGGGCTCAAACTGTGTGCGAACGGAGTGGACGTAGTGGCAACTTATTATAGTCTTTTTACGAACTTCATGGAGGGGCTTCAGGGAGGGGTGCTTGAGCACTTCGAGACATTTGGCCAACATTACACGTTCTAGCCCGTTTTACGATTTTTTTAGGAAGGGACACAACGTTTTGAGAACGAACTCAGTGTGGCAGTAACTCATGCCGAATCGGTAGATGTCGTCCTGGGTAACCCTAAAGTTTACCCAGGACCAACCTGGGTAACCCTAAAAGTTACCCAGGATGATCCTGGGTAAACTTTAGTGTACTAAAGTTTACCCAGTTTGAAATTCGCGCACTTTTTCACCTGCGGTCGAGGATCTTGAAAACGTTACTTCAGTCATATATCAGTGCACGAAATCCATCAAATCGGCAAACTGGGTAAACTTTAGTACACTAAAGTTTACCCAGGATCGTCCTGGGTAACTTTTAGGGTTACCCAGGTTGGTCCTGGGTAAACTTTAGGGTTACCCAGGACGACATCTACCGATTCGGCGTAACTTATGTTTAAGGGCCTGTCACACAAGTAGTTCTCAAAACGTCCTACTCCGTCTAAAAAAGCGTAAAACGTGTAACCGTTGGCAGGCCAAATATTGCCTCGATGTTCTGGAGCACCCTTCCCGTCCATGAAGTTCGTAAAAAGACTGTAAAAAGTTGCCGCTACGTCCATTCCGTTCGCACACAGTTGGAGATCGTTCGGCAAAATTTCAAGACTTTAGAACGTGCTGAGAACTAGCTCAGTGTGATTGGGGCATGACTGAAACCGAGTTATATCGGATTTTGGCCGTTATTGGGGCATGACTGAAACCGAGTTATCTCGGATTTTGGGCGTTAAAGACTTAAGGGCTGGTTCATAGTTGCTTGCGGACCGTCAAGCGCATGAAACTGATCGCAGGTTTCCAAGGCCTGAATGTGCACACACATTGAAATTGATCATAGTCGGCGTAAAATCCGGACGGAGTATGAACCAACCCCGAGAAGGAAGTGACTGAAAGCAAACATTTACCTCAGCAAGATCTCGGTAAATCCTGTGGACATTAAAGTCTGAAAAGGAGATGAAAAAAAAATACTTAGATACTTCGAGACTTAGATGTTGATAGGTGGTACTGAGGAATTTATCAATTAGGGAATAAAATGATCATCACCCTTCATCAACCTGAAAACGGCCCTTAAAGGTGCTCTAGTTCGAATTGTAAACATTACGATGTGCCACCTATTGTCAACTTCTGGTGCTAACAAATCAGATAAAATCGAATTAAATCTCGCCTTTCACAACTTTTTGTTTGTTTTTGAGCGTAAAATCATAAATATATTTCAGTTACAAGAATATTTATCAAGATAGGTATAAAAATAGATAACATTAATGTTTTGGTATACACGGTGCTGCCACCTGTCCGAGGAAAAATAACTATTATAATCAACCATGTAAATAAACAAACCGTAATGTTTACAATTCGAACTAGCGCACCTTTAATGTCTAAATGAGGGTGTTTCAGTCAACAAACCAAGATACTCAACTGTAGTATGCAGATGAGTCGGTTATTGCTTTTATAACCGTCTATGCATCGTCTGCCCAACCTCGTTCCCAGGGGTCGTTCGCTTTCTGACAATATCGCGGTCGCGTCACTAACCCCTGGAATCAGCTTTGGATTTAACGCATTTGATTGGTTGACAGGAAACCGCCAAATATACCGAAGAACATACCCAAACAAATTTTCTAAATATTTTGGATCAAATCAAAAGGTTACCGGTACCTTTATCCAGGTTTGATAATTTTTTGTAAAAAGAATTTAAAAAAGTACGAGTAAGTATTTCAGATTAATTATTTGGACTCGTGCTGCCACCTACACTTAGACCAAGATTCCTGGCCTAAAAACCAAAGCTGATTCCAGGGGTTAGTGAGCGAGTGGTTCGAGGTTGTCTGAGCGAACTATACCCCTGGGGACGAGGTTGTCGTCTGCCCATTGAAAAAATCTGTCATGCAGACCGCCAATGATATCGGTAACACTTACAAAGTTGCATCGTCTTGATATCGGTCTCTGCGGAACTCATCTTGATCGGTTTACGGTGAACCTTCGATGAGAACTAAGCTGTTGTTGGGCTGCCGTCATGTGCCAGAATGGTGCGTGCCGTGTAATCCTGGTTGACCTGGTTTATATCGGCTGTGTCAACGTCAGCCCTATGAACTTTAGACGACATAGTCAAATAGCGTGTCCGTGCTGGCCACGTATATGATTGCATTACCCCACCGCCGCATCGCAAGTTGGCCGGTAATTTATGGGCGGTTATAACCGCAAATAAAGGACATCAAAACGAGGACATCGTATATGCAAAACGAGGACACTCTATTTGTTGAATGAAATCTATGTGATGTCGCGCGGTGTCTATGTTACACGGCATAGACAAGAAAGTACATAGAATAAACTCTGTGCACAAAGCAAAAAGAGGACAGTACACACCACAACAAAGACGTTACGAAGACAGCATGCACCACGAAGAAGACGTTGCGACACGGCGACAACAGATGGCGCTGTGCGTATGGTTTTGCAAAAAAGGGACGTCGAAACGAGAGCAAAGACAACGAAACGAGAACAAAGACAACGAAACGAGAACAAGACAACGAAACGAGAACAAGGACATTGCGAGACGAAGACAACAGGTGGCGCTCGCGTCTATTTCTATTTTTTGCCCAGATCGGCCAACAATGTAAAGATTGAATTTCCGAGTCCAATATGTTCATTTTCTCACCGATAGGCGTGAATCCGGGGGTGCCTCCCCTATTTTCTGCAGATCATTCAGTTCAAACATGTATTTTCGCGGCACACTAGAATTATTGTTTAGCTTAAAGTGAATCGAAAGCGAAAAAATTTGATTTAGAAATAGA
This sequence comes from Notospermus geniculatus, assembly GCA_002633025.1. Lineage (NCBI taxonomy): Eukaryota > Metazoa > Nemertea > Pilidiophora > Heteronemertea > Lineidae > Notospermus > Notospermus geniculatus. The sequence goes on from NMRB01003109.1 coordinate 70,539, forward strand.
ATTTGAAAGGGGACGAATTTTCAGGAAAAAATGTAAACAAACTTCTCCAGAATGTCAACAAAGAAATTTTCGTGCATTTTGATTGGCTGAATTTTGTGTTGACAAACACCAGCCAAATGTAAACAAAATCCGCTATCGATTCGCTTTAATAATATGATAATAATTGCCCTCGGAGCCGCGCTTCAACTATAGTCGAAGTCAACCTCACTTCAACAAGGCAAAATGCTAGGCCTGTGCAACAGACACCATAAAGTGAACACAACAGGGCCGTTTAGACGACCAAGCCAAAAACCCACATTCAGATTCGATCCGATTCAATCCGATCGACCCGCATTCTGGACCGGATGTGTTCCAATGTTTTGGGTAGCGTTTACACACGCGTGTTATCTGGTCACATTCCGACTTCAAATTACCCTTGTGGAATACTCTCCACAGCGAGTGCGGTCAGTGGAGGAAGAAAAACCACGTCAATGCGCATGCGCGGAGGTAGAATGAATCTGGATTCGGGTCTCATTTGCGTTTATACCCCCATCACACTGATGTCGTTCTCAAAACGTCCTGCCCCGTCCTAAAAAATCGTAAAACGGGCTAGAACGTGTACCCTTGGCCAAATAATGCTTCGATGTACTGGAGCACCCTTCCCATCCACGAAGTTCGTAAAAAGACTGTAAAACGTTGCCACTACGTCCACTCCGTTCGCACACAGTTTGAGCCCGTTCGGCAAAATTTTCAAGAACGTACTGAGAAATAGCTCAGTGTGATGGGGGTATTAGACGAGAATTTGAATCTGGTCGTATGTGGTTCAATGTGGTCTAATGCGGTCGAATGTGGATTCGGGACCAGCAAAATCGGTGGTTCATTTTAAATCCACATTGGACCACATTAGACCACATTGGGTAGCGTTTACACGCATGAGTTTTGAACCACAATCGGATTCGATCGGATGGTAGGCCTATGTGGATTTTTGCCTGTCGTCTAAACGGCCCTAATGATTTAAACCACAAACCACGGTATTTACCAGTTGACTAAGCACAACCTTGGATTTGCGATAGGCTCATGGAAAGTAAATCAATTTACCCTAACATCATTAGGTAACAGCGTCATGGATTATTTACCACTGACCTGTGTAGGTTTTCAAGCTCGTTATTCTGCCCTTGTTGAAGTGAGGTTGACTTCGACTGTACTAGTATGTACATGATATGATATCAATTTTTATGACGCTGACGGGGCTTTTTCAAAACTTTTTTTCACAACAATTCTCGGAAATATCATTTTTCAATGCCTGTGCAATCTTTATAACCCCAAAAACCATACCAGTAAATCACATCTGAGGGAGTCACCGCTGTGTTTTCACAAAAGTGAGTACACAGATTCGACTACATTTTGATTTTAGGCTATCTGCCAAAAAACGTGAAAAGGACACGAGCGCCACCTGTTGTCTTCGTCTCCCAACGTCCTTCTTTTCGTTTCGTTGCCCTTGTCCTCATTTCGACGTCCCTTTTTGCACTTATAACAGCGAGCGCCACCTGTTGTCTTCGTCTCGCAATGTCTTTGTTCTCGTTTCGTTGTCCTTGTTCTCGTTTCGTTGTCTTTGTTCTCGTTTCTTTGTCTTTGTTCTCGTTTCGTTGTCTTTGTTCTTGTAACCCAGCCAGAACAAGCTCCATCAATCTAGAAAATGTGCTAGGGGCTCCACAAAGGCCAAAGGGCATTCTGGTAAATTGGTACAAACCATAACGACCAACGGAAAAAGCTGTCTTTCGAGCTGAATCGGGGTGCATTTGCACTTCCCAATAAGCACTAGCTAAATCTAAGGTTGAAAACCAACAGGCCCCCCTTTGAGACTGTCCAAATTGTCATTGATGTTAGGTAGGGGATAACTGTAAAAGGGGCTACTAAACTACCATTGTCACGACAGATGGCGCATCGTACCTCGCACCGATCTGTCACCGCGCGCTCAAGGCATCTCATGGGAAGATTTGGGACTACTTGCTGCATTTTCAAGATGGCGGTTGATTTCTCAGTTCAAATTTATAAATTGCAGAATAGGCATACCTAGGCGGCCTCCCATCATTTTGTGCGTGGGAATCCCATTATCCATCATGATTATGACATACATAGGCCTATATTGTATGAGATATGCCGTACATGTCATGTTAGCCCCTGACAGATAGACGACGATGTCACGACACTCACCTGCTTACCTACGTCAGTGAAGTGAACTAGCTGTCGGGGTCATAACCCAAATATCATCCTTTTCTTCTCAACAATGTCATATCTATGACAATTTCTCACCAGAAATGACATATCAGTCAATTATTTGCAAAGTTTGCAAGAAATAAGCCTCATATCGCTATTTTCCTAGGATCTACTTTCGTGGCGGAGTAGATCACGTGATCACCTAACCTGGTTCTCTTCGCGTCCGACGGTGGCGCTGGCTGACGATTCGTGTCGAAGCCCAGGGTCCGTATTCATAAACGTACTTAAGTCAAAGTATGACACTCAACTTCCTACTTAGGCGAATCGTCCTGAACAAGTGGTATTCAATAAACTACTTATCCTAAGTATCATGCTCAAAATCACACTCAAATCTAAGACACCTCCTGAGGTGTCTTAACTTTGAGTAGGTTTGACCTGTGCGGTCGGGAATCGTTCATTTGGCTGAAGACAATGGTGCGAAATGACCGCATTGATGTTCGCTGCGCAGGAGGAACTGGTGAGACGACGTGCAATCCATCGGGAACGGTTATTCTTTGCCATAGATGGCTCGTGTTGTTGTCTGTTCGACAACGCTGAACCAAATTTTCCTGAGATAACTC
>NMRB01003110.1:22776-57028 GCA_002633025.1 Notospermus geniculatus
CAGAAGCTGTATTCTTGCTTATTGTCGCAGGTTATTGAGAAAAAAAAATTGGTGGTGGCGAGCAGGCCCACCATCTGGATCCGCGCCTGCTCAAAGGAAAAGAGAAAGAAGACAGCACATTACAAAGGGGGACAGCTGTGTAACCCCGCCCCCTCATAGAAATCAATTTAAAGTAGTTAAAAGGCTAAAATACACTTGTTCACTTTTGGACAGACTGGAAATATAGGAATTATAGGACAAAATTGAAGAAATATAGGAATTACAGGAATATAGGAATTATAGTAACAAAATCTTTAAAATATAGGAAATATAGGAATTATAGGAACAGTGGGAGGCCTGAATAGCACAAAATTGACACACAAAATGATAATAAGCAAGAAGTCAATCTCCAGAATTCACGAATTTTCGACCCCAACCGGGGTCTTTTTCAAGTGGAACTTTACAATCTGAAACTCTAGAAAAGACTGAGCTGAAACCCGAATGTAGAACTAACACAGGTCCAACAAAGAGAATCAGCACAAACTCTAGACGAACTTCAAATAATTTTCAATCAATACCATAGAATGTGAGAAAACTTGGACAGAAGATGCCGTCTGCTGGACTCGGGGGACAGATGAGTTGATGAATGAGTGGCGGGAGGGGTCTGTAATGTATCGTTAGTCTTTTCGTTTCAATTTTCTACAATTTACATGTTAATTCATCAATGTTGGCAACAACCGAAGACATGAATGTATTGGCTGATGTTTTTCTGAGGGGGAAGTCTTGAAGTACCCACCTCGGTAATAATTGTGTCAGTTTTAGATCCAGCAGTGTTGTTCGTAGCTCTTGTCCATTATATTTTTGTCAAAAAATACCCAACATCCCTTGTACAATGTCCAATAAACATTTTCATCAGTATATGCATGCCTCTCTGTTGGTTTTCCTTCCCTTTACGTAGGCTCTTTTGGCCCTAATTCGAGGCAGGACTCTTTATTATTTTTCCCACAGCCCTCTGTCCTCATTAATCAGATCACTTGTTGACTGCAACAAGAACATCTTTTGAAATATTTGTGACCCGCTCTGGCAAAAGCAGGCATTTGTCACAGGTGATCACTGGTCATCAGTTTACCCAACTCTTATCACGAGGAGCCCTGATAGCCACATGTTTACCACATCCACTTAGCAAGTGCAGGTCTCAATATGAAATTCAAAGAAAATGGCCGTCATGGCAGCCATCTTGGTGATAGAGCAATGCCCCTGGTTTTCGACAGGTGTCTTCCACTACCCACCCTCAATCTACCACAGAAATTTCAGATCAACTATTCAAGTGATTCTTCAGTTATTTTCCAGAACAGAATTCAAAATGGCCATCACGGCAGCCATTCTGCAGTTGATTAGACAAGCTGAAATCAGTATACCCCCAACGTAGTGTGGTAAATCATTCCTGACTCTTCACGTCCGTCACATGGACAGTGAGCCGTGGTGCCTTGTATATTGTACCTATGCCGGTGCAAGTATTAGGACCCCATCCAAGGGAGGAACATGTGTAGCATAACATGGCGTCGTCCATACAGTACTTACCAGGGCCAAAAATGCTTAGGCTTCAGCCCCGACGGAAAAATCCAGTATGATACAATACCTCAGTTGTGACGATACTTCACGTCATACTTCGCTTTGTTAGTTTGGAAGAAAGACTAATATCTATGCGAACTTCTATGTACACTTTATTTATAATTCTGTACATAAATTTTCCCATACACAAAATTGTTTACTGTACACAACCTAATACTTCCGGGCTGTTCTATCTATCGGCTACACCCAATGTTAACAACATATTCAAACTGAACGAAAAAATAAAGCGGAATGAAATTTAGCTCATAGCTCGTTTAAATGTAGCACATCTAGGTTATATGCTGCGAAGAACCAACTAGAAACGCTTTAGAAATGAACACTTTGCCTTCCCTTATTGAGAACTTCCGGGTGAAAGCATCCTGATAGAACAGCCCAAAACCTGTTTAAATGCATAAATTAAAATACAGTTGCCGTGACAATGGCGGCAACAAAACAGGTAGTGTAATGATAGGGATGTCGGTGTACAGTTTATACAAACGTAGACTTTGGTAGGTCACTTCTTGTACAGGTGTAATTTGGGTATTTTGGGCAGATTTAACCCTCCCTTTCTACCATAACAACAGAATGTAGAAACACGCAATATGACAGGACATGGACCCTGAATTAACCCTTTTAGTGCCTGTCACTTGCTTCCTATTATGCCAAAGCAATAGGCTTTTTGGACTCAACTCGGAACGATCCCTGACACCAAATGAAACTGCCAGAAGTTTCAGATGGCATTCATGTTCTCTGCTCGTAATTCAATATTGAGACCCTGGGTGCTGGCAATACAAGAAGATTTTTACCCTGGCTGGGGGGGGGAGAGTCTAGGCACTGAAAGGGTGAACAAATATCAATCGGCGCCTTATTCCCTGGCCCATCGTAGGACAAGCAAATCCACACAAGTTATTCGTCCATTTTCGTGGCTGAAAAGGGCTCAAGGATTAAGGGCCATATGCTTGGGTCGGACTTGAAGCATACAGCCCTACGTCTCGGGTTACTAATTTGCAATGCAAGGTGGAAGTTCAAATATTTCATTGGACAACAATTTCCCACGCCTCAGCAGTATTATCACACCATGCTAGGCCCAGGTACAACATCATATGGATGACAAAGTCTAAAGGAAGAGATGGCGTTGATGGTTTACTGTTTGAAAATACTCGTGTACAGAACCAGCTCACTAAGGGACCTTCTCAAAATAAATTTGAAGCCTAAAAGATGAAATTTTTTCATCTAGGGGGAGGGGGTTTTCATTTTATGGCCAAAATTTCGTTTCTTGATACCTTTCTGGCTTCACCATTCCAAGGCACCATACATTGAATTTTGCGTCGTTTTTTCTCTTTACATCCACATATACATACAAAGTGATGCTTTAAACCTTGTAGGAAGGGAAGTTTCTAGCAACATAGAGGCATATTTTGGCCTGCCCAGTGTTGAAGCCAGACTTCTTCACTTTTTCATCTTTTGAGGGGGTATAGGGGGTTCACAGAGAGATGAAAAAATTTCATCTTTTAGGCTTCAAATTTATTTTGAGAAGGTCCCTAAAGAGCTCATATTCCCAACTTGATAATGACAATCAAATGGCCTCCTACAGGCCATAACGAAGATGCCCCTGTACGAAATCGTTAGAGAAGGAAAGATCCATAAGTTCTTAAAGAAAAAAATCCCGCCATTTTGTTCAATGAATGAGAAACCCACAAAAAACAGATCACACATGACCGCAGAACATGCGACTGCAATGTCCCTTTTCCTCATGTCTGTGAACCAAAAACCTTTATGCCAACAGGTGTCAGCTCTGAAACTGGGCCATTCTGGTAGCCTGCTAACTCCAATAGCTTTGAGAGAAATAATCCTGTGGCATTTTCCATTACCCATACATTTTCGTTTCCACTACCATCACCAGAATTTGCCATTACTTCACTTCTTGTACATTTACATGTGCATCAGTGGCATTTTCCGTTACTAAACTGCATGCACATTTACGTGTGTATCAGTGGCATTTTCCATTACTCCACTGCATGTACATTTACGTATGCATCCTCGTGTGGATTGGATCAAAAATGCCCACAATGGATAATCTTTCACTCAACTCCAACATTCCAACATCATAAAGTAACATAAAGGTTCAGTAGCAACATCTTTGAATTTTCCAGCATTCTAATCTAGTTCAACGACGGAGTAAATCATAACTGATAATAAATTATGACGCCTGTATTATTAAACAAGGTTACATAATTACCGACTGAAATGATTTCTTTCATAAAATACTATGCTTGTGGTTACCCTTGCGCACTGTGACTGCAAAAAACCTACTCAATAAATTACACATATAAGAACCTAACATAAAACAGAAAGTTTTCTAAGTATCCAGACTTTTATAATCAGTGAAACACAGAAGCCATAGCGGTGAAAAAAACTGCTCAGAAACGATCACTTTCTGTCAAAATTTTAAAGTCCGTACGAATTATGCATTCCTGCAATTGGCAGACGGCATAATTCAAGAAATCGTGATCTCCAAAAGTCTATCCACATTTATAAGATGGCGTGATCCTGAAGTGGTTATCGCATCCGCTCAGCAAGCGGCACGTCCCAGGTTTAAATCCAGCCTTAATCATCCCTGGCCTTTCAGTCTATTGCATGGGACAGTAAACCATGGTGCCTTGAACCTTGTGCCTTTGAAAAGGGCAAGTAAAAGACTCCATTGAAGTGAGGAACATGAGTAGCTTGAGATGGCCTCTTCCGTACTTACGAGGGCCAATAATGCACAGCACCTGCTGCATGCATGAAATTTTTTTAAAATGTCTTCTGGTATTCAAGAGCAGCACAAAAATTTACACCAAGAGGGACACTGCGAGTGGGGACAGAGTGAACTCGTACAGAAAACAGAAAAATATGAAAGATACACACATACCGGGGTAAATTAAACAGGACTGTAACATAACCAAGTCTTAAGATCATTGATAAGAGATTGATGACTTTATGCCAATCCACTGATCGTGATTGAATCCGAATGCAGATTACATAGGGCATGATAATTCTGAATTGACTGACTGAGATACTGAGTTCACTTTTCCATATTCAGACTGCCAGATAAATTCACGTGAACTTGGAAGAAAGGGCCCAAGTGCAGAAAATTACGTATTCGGGAATCATACCAAAGGGATCAATTTGAAATTTGTCAATGTCTCCTTTCATCCATCGCAATGTCAACAAATAGTCTCGAACAAGTTTTTAGAAGTTCTGTTGGCGTTTTTTCTTTGTATCGATTGCATCCAGAATTGGTTGCCGCTTCGCCTGATAGCGTTGCCGTAACTCTTCGATTTCTCGTTCCATTTCTGGGTCGAGCGCCGCCATACGTGCTTGTAACTCTTCGTACGATAACTTCATGATCTGCTGGAACACAGAAAGCAATACTAATCAATCTGGAGAATTCCATTAAAAATTCGCTTGCCACCAGGTTTGAGCAGACGTATATTCTGATCAAGTTTGCTAAATGTTTTGGAGACAAATTGGAAAGAATTTGAAGAAACATTCTTCAGACGGTTGATAGGAACAACCTAATTTCTTCAAATAATTTTCAATCAGTGCCATAGGATGTGAGAAAACTTTGACAGAAGATGCCGTCTGCTGGACTCAAGGGGTGGACCAAAGAAAATGACAGACAACAGACAAACAACGTAAAAGATCACTACAAAGGGAGCGAACCAATTACATGTACTCACATAGTCAAAGTCTCCATCGATAAACGATCGCTGAAACGGCGTATGTTTTTGTGGTGCAAATGCCGGAGATGCGTTGGATTGTTTTGAGTCGTTACTGGAAGACGTCGCCGCCCTGGGTTCCTCCTTCTTCTCAAAGTGTTCTAGAAATGCTGGACGGTATTTACTTTTGTTCACCTCACTTGTGTCATGCCCTAGGGATGGAAAAAAAACAACGTTTATACATACAGCCATGGAAAAAATTATTGAACCACCTCTGGTTGACTTACTCACTTTCCATTAAAATAGGTCCCACAAACTCTCCAATCATTCTGTTTGCACTGATTTATTGTGTTGGTTAATTTGCTCAAACTTCACCAAGACAATATCGAATGTCTTAACCAACTTACTCTTCATTGTAGATTCATCCTCGTCATTCTCGATTTCCTCGTCCGTGTCTGTCTCGTTGATCACCATCGTCCCGAGCTCCGACTCGAGATCGATCATCGTGTTCGCTTCACTGTTCACAACCACCGTTCCGCTATCACTAGGTACTAACGTTGCTGGAGGAAAATAACAAATTCTCTCAGTATCTCAGAAAATTTGAAGGAATGGGATTCCCCACAAGTTCATTTAGTGGCACTTCAAACCTCATCACCAACATCCAGGTACGCTGCCCTTCGATAGACATTGGAGGGACAATATGTAAGTCAGTGCACGGCAATGAAACGTGGGTACTTGAAGGTCACAAACGTTGATACTTGAAGGTCACAAACATGGGTACTCAAAGGTCACAAACATGATGGGTACTTGAAGCTCACAAACATGGGTACTTGAAGGTCATATATGTAGGTACCGCTACTTGAAGGTCACAAACATAGGTATTTGAAGGTCACAAACGTGGGTACTTGGGCGAGGCACTCCCCTTTTTCTTACCTGAATCCCCTGCTGGAGGCCCTCCTGGCACTAACGTCCCCTCGTCTCGTACCTGCACCATAGTACCACCATCTAGATCCTCTCCCTCATCCTGAAATTGACAGGACAAACTGCATCGTCAGACATTTCACTGAAGCACACAACAAATCCTGGTCAAAATAACAAATTTTGACATTTTTTCGACAATCTTGGGGGATCCCTCTTCATGGGAAACATCGATCGTCCCACAGGAGCCGGGCCTAAATTTCACTGCTCTGCCCAATTCATACTTCCTCTGGTCAGCTGGGAAGTATGAATTAGCCCGAAGACTGAACTCACCGAGTCTTCATCCTCGTTTTCGTTGGCCTGGCTACTCGCTTCCTGGATCTCCTTCGCCTCTATGATCATCTTATGTAACACAGTCGATGCTTTTGCATTTTTTATAAATTCATGCTGGAAAGAAAAGCATACGAAGATTAAAACAGCAACACCGGATACAACTTCATGTCCTGATGATAAGGGATCTTTTTTGCCTCTGGACACTGGATAGGGAGGTGTCCGCCTCACAGAGGCATCCGGTAAGGAAAGTTACCGTATACGCAAATATTTTCGCGAATAAAAATTACCGCGAAAATCGCGAACTGGTCAATACCCCCGCAAATTCTATTACACGCGAACCATTTTCCAATCACCGACGATCCCGTAATACATCGTGGTTTGCACTGAATTACACCGTGCACCATTGAAAATGCAGTGTTTTTGAAATCTTACATCGGACCCCAACCACGAATATTTATCCACGCGAAAAGGTACTTACGGACCCCAACCGCTAAATATTTTAGCCGTGAAAATATTTGCATATACGGTAGTGTTTCTCAATCCGCTGCCACAGCTGAACAGGTGCAAGTGTCATTGCATTAGGTGGAAACCTACCTGTAGTAATTCTGAAGCGGGCGGCCGTTCTTCGGGATTTTTCACAAGACACTGTGATACAAAGTCTATGAATTCTGGTGACCACTTGTCGGGATTTCTAAATGATGGTGGAGGTTTTGTTGGTATCATGAATATCGCCTGAAAAAGACAAGTAAAATGCTGACCTGTGAATCTTAGCAGAACTCAACTTGTAATTCACAGGAGAAGCTTCTCACTGCAACCCAACCCCCAACACTGGGGACACACTTAGGCCTAGAAAAAAAATTGTGTGTTTCCGGTCATTTGTAATTTTCCGACCGACCCTCAAAAAATTTTTTATTTCTCACAAAAATGCATCATATCTATCAAAATTAATCTCTTTTGCTCTCTAGGCCTTTAGGCATGGATGCCAGAGCAGCTTTTGAGGCTGTTTCTGACTTCTAGATAACCTTTAGTATAAATCCCTGTAGCTGCAATAAAATTATCTGTACCAAAAATGGAAAATAAAAAAAAAATCCCGACCGTCCGACCCTCGATTTTTGGAAATCGCCGATGACCAGAAACACACAATTTATTTTTCTAGGCCTTACTTCCCAACGTCCAACCTGGCCCAGGTGAATATGGGCAGAAATAAATGCCAGCATAGTGATCTAATGGAAAAATATTGCACGACTTCATGTGCTGAAGGGTTCAACAGGATAATAGGCCTAAAGAATACTCACTCTCATAGGATGTATATCACCATACGGGGGCTTCCCTTCAGCCATTTCTAAAGCAGTTATGCCTAAGCTCCATATATCGGCCACGCAATCGTAGCCGATTTCCTGTATTACTTCTGGCGCCATCCAATAGGGGGTGCCGATGACTGTGTTGCGTTTTGCCATTGTGTCCTGGGAAAAGAATACAAAACATAGTATGAGACAAGACAAAGTATTATCGCAGGAACTAGGATAAACTTGGCCTGGTTGAGACAGAAACTAGGATAAACTTGGTCTGGTTGAGACACAAACCAGGATACTTGGCCTGGTTGAGACAGAAACCAGGATACTTGGCCTGGTTGAGACAGAAACCAGGATACTTGGCCTGGTTGAGACAGAAACCAGGATACTTGGCCTGGTTGAGACAGAAAGCAGGATTAACTTGGCCTGGTTGAGAGAGAAACCAGGATACTTGGCATGGTTGAGGCAGAAACCAGGAGAGAATTGGCCTGGTTGAGACAGAAACCAGGATAAACTCGGGCTAGGTATTAAGACGGAAGCAAGCATAACTCAGGCTGGGTGAACCAGAGACATAAACAACACAACATACCGTTAACTGTCCTGCCACGCCAAAGTCAGCAAGTTTGGCATGACCTTCTGTATTTAATAATATATTCCCCGCTTTGATATCTCGATGTATTTTTCTCCTCTGATGAAGATATTCTAAACCTTTTAATGTATATGAAAGTACCGTGGCTATTTCCTCTTCTGTGAGCTGAAAGTACCGTATATCAGTATTTTATAAGTTTATTGCTGAAAGTATATCAGTATTTTATAAGTTTATTGCTGAAAGTACCAGTATATCAGTACCTATTTCATAAGTTTATTGCTGAAAGTACATCAGTATTTTATAAGTTTATTGCTCAAAGTACATGTATATCAGTATTTTATAAGTTTATTGCTGAAAGTATATCAGTATTTTAATTCAGTTTACTGCTGAAAATCTATCAGAATTCTCTCTTCTCTGTAGATTCAATTTAACATTTTGGTTAAAATTGGCATGTGCTGGGAATTATGAATCACGTAATGTAGAAAGCCAATAGTGTTGCATTTGGCCCTTGGATTCTCGAGCCAATATTCATCATGTTAATTGATTTTAAACTGACCGTTTTATTTCGTAACCTCATGATATCTGACACAGACCCAGCACCGCAATATTCCATCACAATCTGAAAGGAAAATGGAGCAGAACTTGAAATAGGGGTAAAAGTCAAGGGTCTTGCATGAACCCCAGAGTAATGAAGCACTTTGAGACTGTAAGACAGTGGAAAACCCTATGCAATTGGCCTCACCTTAATATCATTATTATTGTAATTAGAAGAGATAATTCTTACCCATAAATCTGTATTTTTGAAATAACTTCCATAATATTTGACTATATACGGACTGTCACACTGCTGCATGATTGATATCTCTTTAATGATCTCCTGCAGGTCCGTGTCGACGGGCACCTGCTTGATCGCAAGCACCTGACCAGATTCCTTGTGTAGGGACTTGAACACGCTGCCATATGACCTGAAATCGCAAAGAAAAACCTGTAAAGAATGCCCTTCTGGAGAAAGTTTACAAGAAGATCAAGTTTTATTGTATTACAAAACAGGACATCCCAAGTTTAATCCATCTGTTCCCAAGTTTAATCCATCTGTTCCCAAGTTTAATCCATCAGCTCCCAAGTTTAATCCATCTGCCCCCAAGTTTAATCCATCTGCCCCCAAGTTTGAGCAGACAGCATCATCTGTTGAAGTTTTCTAAAAGCCTTGGAAATGAATTGGAAAGAATTTGAAGAAACATTCTTCAGATGGTTGATAGAAACAACGTTTCTTCAAATATTTTGCAATTAATACCACAGGAATGCACGAAAACATTGACAGAAAATACCATCTGCTGGACTTTAGGGGTCGGCTCCATGAGTTACATGTAACAGTGATGGCACAATAGATCTTAAGTTTTTTGCCACTATACCCAACAAAAAAATCTAAGTGAGATTGAGAACCCTTTCCTCATTTCCATGGTCTTTAATACAAATTCAGATGTTTCTTTGGCTTAGTGCCTAATGGATAAAGATGCTGGACTAAAATCTTGAGTCCATAGTCCAAACCAGTTTCATTGTACCGAGTTTTTCTCCACAGTAAACTTTTTGATAGCATGCCAAGATTCTTTATGCCCAATATCAAACAAGCTAGTTTACAATTCATGAACTATTCTACAGTATACTACATCTAATCAGCGCTCTCTATACTGGGTGTATCGAAAAAGATGTTAGTACCTCATCGGTACATGTACATCTCATGAAATGTGAACTATCCCTGGTTCTTCACATCCGTCACATGGGACAGTATTAGCCATGGTGCCCTGTACTGTACAATGTATCTCATGCCATTGCAAGGACACAGTAGGACAAAAACAGCTTTTTCGATTCACCCAATAGTATAGCACATTGCACTTCACTACGTACAACAAATGCACATGTATGCATACAATGCAGCAAATTCAGGGTTCCTCCCCCAGGCAGCGGTAAAATTTCATGGACCTTTTGAGGACTTTCATGGTATCAAATATGTAAAATTTAATGACTTACACAGAAGCCGGGCCATGTGCACCGGCGTCCGCGTCCGATTTTTACTCTTTCGTGACGGAAAGAAATTAACGAGACAATGTAAAAAACACCGGAAATTTAATTTTCAAGACTGAACATTTTATTTTTTAAGGACTTTTGTGGACTTTATAGGGTTTTCTCAATATTTATGGACTTTCAAGGCCTTGAATTTAAGCATTTTATATTCTTGGACTTTCATGGTTTTAAAGGACCTGGAGGAACCCTGAGCATTCTTCAAGCGTCCAATGCACACACAGAGAAATTAATAAAAATTTCATTTGCAAATAGTTTGAAAAGAAAAGATATTACTTGGTATGTGCATGTCGGTAAAGATTTTCGTACTAGGTTTTGAATTTCACTTGAAATGGTTTTCAAAGTTCGTGATTTTATTTATTGACGGAACATTATTATAAATCAGTGACAATTTTTTTCCTTTCAAGGCTACCCCAAAACCAGTACATGTACCATATCACCACCACCACCATTCCCCATTCAGCAGGCCCAAAAACCCATCACCTCCTAGTCCCCAGACACGTCAAAACAAGCAAACTTCCAAAATGTGTAGGTTGCGTAGGTTTACAAGGCATAGACACATTCACCACAAGAGTTGGTCTTGATCTGCTGAACGGTTTCCACCATCATTGCATTAGTTCTTCCTTCTGATAGATCAGATGTAATCTGATGGCCATCATTCGACTCGCTGGAAAACCGCACAGTAAATCACTAAAGCCAGTAGCACACCAGGCGATATTGCGACCTAATCACCACCGATCTTCTCACCAGCCACCGAAGAGGCGAGCATCCTTGGCGAGAAAATTCCACGCATCGTTGTCCAGCGCACACTTGGGGGTCAACAGCCGATTTTGCTCGGTGGCGCACAGAACGCTTGCGATATCGCTTGGTGTGCTTCTGGCCTTAAACCACAATTGGTGAGAACCATCCCGAGCTAATCAGTGGTTCTCAGCGACAACTTCCTTTGTCGTCAAGTACAAACTGTTTGAAACAATTTGTGACCCTCCGCTACCAAACCAGTGTAGAGTCACATGGAAAATGAGCCTAAACGTACCGAAATGACACCAGGAGATGAAGATAGAAATGGAATCGCTCAGACTTCACAACAGACAGGCAGACAATACTGAAATTGACAAATGCATGGTCCCAACTTGCCAACCTCAGAGTGACTGATGATTGGTTTTGTGGTGGAGGGTTACGTACATTCATCAATTTCAGTATTGTCTGTCTGTTGTGAAGTCTGAGTGATCCTGTTACTATCTTTATCTCCTGGTGTCATCTCAGTACATTTAGGCTCATTTTCCGTGCGACATTACACTGGTTTTGTGGCAGAGGGTCACATTTGTGAGCAGTGACAAAGAGAGCGGACAAAAAGAACCACTGATTACCTCAGGATGGGTGTGAATTTGCCCTTACTCAGATACAGGGAGAGGGAGTTGAATTTTATAAGATTTACAGAATAGAGGTGATTTTTTTCTCTAATTATTTATTTCTGAAGTATGCAGTGTCCAGGAATCAAATGCATGAAAATCAATCAATCGTGAATCTTCTGTACACGTCACAATCACTAACATGTCTTACCCCTCGCCGAGCTTGCCCAAGATATCAAAAACTTCTTCCGGCGGCCGCGTGAGACTCTCCTCACTTAGCCGGTTCAAACGGTCGCTATGGCAACAACGAAAAAAAACGACAACGTGAAAACAAAAGGTGAACAAATCAAAAGATGAAGGACAAAGGTTATGAGGCAATTTTACGTAAGCAGGTCGAAGATGACGGACAATGAGCAGGCCGTGTGCACACTCGAGAAATGTGGCTGCAAGCAAACGTTTTAGTGAAAACAAACAGCGATGGAGGAAGGGGAACGTTCTCATTGGAGGATCCTAGGGGGNTCATGCCTGCAGCAAAATTATGCTTTGTACGGGGTACTACCGACACCGAGTACAGATGTGAGAGGGTTAATAATGAAATATCGAGCACCCACTTGGTCAATTTTGTGACTGCATTTGTCTCTTCAGGGATGGTCAGAAGAATCGGAGCTGTCAGTGTCAGTCAGTTGACCAATAGGAGTCACTACACAGTCCCAATTCCATGGCTGGCGGACCCATTCATGGTTGATTGGGCACAAAGGTCCACTAGAACTTTGCTGCCATCTATTGGCTACACAAGGCTGACTGCTCCCACTCCAACTGGATGGAGGACCAGCAACATGATCCAACTGGAAATTTTAAGCTTTAGATACAGCATTTGAGAACTTCATGCCGAGAACTGTGCTGATCTAGGGTTTAATTAAGAAACATGGCAATAACAACATGTTCCACTTCAAAATTAATTGCCATCTCCAAGGCACATGCCCAAGAACCTCCCTATTAGAGACAGGTTCAGGTAGGTTGGGATTGACGACGCTTTCCTGATTAAAGAGGTCAAAATGAATTGAAATGACCAACTTGTGACCAGTTTGGTGTCGTCCTTCCTAAAGAGGTATCTTCCAAATAGAGACGTCCGCTAAGGGGAGGTGTCATTCCACACTAAGGGCCGTATGCACCAACGAAGATTATCTTGAACTCAGGATGAGGCACAGCTTTTCAACTGTTCAGGTTTGCCAGGGCATGATGTGACAATGGAAAAGTTGTGGCTCAACCTGAGTTCAAGATAATCTTCGTTGGTGCATACGGCCCGTAGTGTGGAATGACACCTCCCCTTAGCGGACATCTCTTTTTGGAAGATACCTCTTTAGGCCCTGCATAGTGGAACCTCCCTTAGCAGACACCTCTGCCACGAAGACACCTACCTCTCTATAAACATGATAAAGGACACCCAAGTTCAACCCCAAACTGGTCATTTCCACTCATAGACCTCAGTAATCAGGACACCTGTCAGTTAAGAACAGCACTTGTCAGTCCCAAAACTGTCCTTATTAGCGAGGTTCCACAGTATATGCACAACATGCTTCAATCAATCAGCACTGTACATGATGATACACAGATTGCGTTTACATAATTCCTGGTCATTAATAGTTTGATACATTCCACTCTAACCGCATTTGCCGAAGGATGCAATAACAATTTAGCATGGACTATAATTCATACGAGATATAAAATGCACATGATTTGTGTCATGTACTTTGTATGCTTGACTCTTTCTGGTCTGGTGTCTTCCCAAGAATGTCAAATTGGTGTAGTGTAACTTTGACTCCTGTCATTTCTGACATTATGGGTTCAATCCCCAGTCTTATTCTTGATGTGATAGAGGGCAACTCTCTCTGTTAGTGTCAGCGTAGGTTTTCTTTGGGCATTCCAGTTTCCTCCTGCTGTACATATCTCCATAAAGATAAGGAGCGGCGTGGTCTAGTGGTTAGCAAGACGGACTCCAGATCAGAGGGTCCCGGGTTCGATTCCCAGTCCTGACCAAGAAAAAAACATGCTCGCTTGTGACCTTGAGCAAGTCACTTTGCCTCACTTGCTTCACCCCACCCAGGTGTAAAAGGGGTACCGGTACCTGGCTGGTAGTGATGGTCTATGTGAATATTAGTCCAAGAGTGCTCAAATCGGCTGCCGGGACTGTAATACTCCTCGGGGAGTGGAGAAATGAAATTGGAATGAACAGACCTGTAGCTGGGAGTAATTTTACCACTTCAAATTATGAGATGCCTGCAATACCACTTTTGAAGCTTTGATATTTTGAGAAGGAGAGGATCGAAATGGGAGTTTTTTTCAGAAGCAAAGCACAGAAGAGACAAATCCCCACTTCCTCCACCCCCATCAAAAATGCACTGAAAATATAACATGCAATTAGTTAAAATACATACAAATGACTCCTTTAACCCTCCGAGAGCTAAGACTGCCGTGCTACGCATTCAAAATTTCCAAAGGAATGTGGGGAAGGTGCATGTTGCTCATATTTAAATAACTCTTTAAGTGGGTACATGTAGCACACCAGGCCAGGTGAGGGGATATCCCGCCACCGAAATTCCATCCAGCACACACCTTGCCAACAGCTGATTTTGCTCGGTGGTGACCACATTTCTTGCAATATCGCCTGGTGTGCTGCCCACTTAAGACTGCCGTGCTACATCAATTTACAGTATTTCGGAAGAGGAATGCTGGGAAGTAGTGCCCATTCCTAGAATTCAAATTGAAATATAACTCTAACCTCAAAACCGTCTCTAGGCGTAGAAACTGCACAAAAATCACTTAACTCTTTTATGTCTTTTGGCAATAAGTAAACTGTAGGGATGGGTCTTTATTGTGTTTCTATCCTCGGAGGGTTAAAGCGTACAGTGAGCCAACAATGATCAAGTTACCGACAACATTTACGCAAGCAAATATTAAACGGAGAGATCATGTTGTGTGCTGCATGGTGTCAATTTACGTATTATGGCAAAGTCGAAGATCGGGGGATGACAGCGGAACAAAATTTTAAAGAGGTCATGCCTGGATTTTTCACACCATGCAACAAGATCAAAATGGCAGAGCTTCAATTCCAATCACCACATTTGAAAGTTTCCAACATATCTGTTGATAAAGCTTTTTTCCTCCCTTCATTCAGACCCAAGGGTTAAAGGGTGTCACAAGCAGTTAAGTGGGACAAGTACGTGTAGGCCTGGTGCCTTCCGGCAGTGCACTTGGCCACCAGCACCATCCACAAAAGTGTCGGAAAATGTGTCTGTTTCCTAACCATTCAATTATCATTTCAAGTGATATTCAGCTGTTGAAATATCAGGAAACTGCGAGTGTGTTCTAAAACAACTCATTGATTTTTCTCCTTGTTGGATGGTAAACACGGTGTAAATTGGGACGTTCATGTAATTGCCGTTTGCCATGCATTTCAAAACAACAATCGATCTTAGTTGATACTACGATGGCAAATGGGACACAGTCAGATACGCAGTGTGCTCAGTAAAATCCGAGGTGCCTCCGTTCAGCAAGCGGCAGGTCCCGGGTTCATTTGGGTTCATCCCTGGCTCTTCAGTCCGTCGCATAGGACAGTAAGCCATGGTGCCCTTGTACCTTGTGCCTTTGCAAGGGTAAGTAAAACACCCCATCCAACATGTCCAAATGAGGAACATGAGTAGCTTGAGATAACCTCTTCAGTGCTTACCACGGCCAAAAATGCTATGGCTTCGGCCCTGACGGAAAAATCAATGCAAACAGTAAAATCCAATAATACCATTGGAAAGGTTGGCAGTTGGTAAAAATCTTCGATTTAATTAAATATGGTGGTTGGAAATGAAGCATACACAACAAGCATGACAGTCATGGTGATGTCTCTTACCCACGACCGATCTTACAAACAACGTCAAAGACTTCGTCGGGTTGCCGGGCCAAGCTCTCATCGCTAAGTTTTTTTAATTCGCTGTCGAGAGAATTATAATTTTGTCAGAAATTGAATTTATAGCAGTAAATTCCACACTCTGGAAGCTGATAGAACTTTATCGCCAGGGAGCTGAAATGTACAATGCAGGGAAATCATCTCCATCTTGTCACTTCAGAAGTTTGCTGAAATATACAATAATAATCTGTGAAATTAGGAAAACGCACACAGGAAACCATGAAGTACATTCATGTTGGTGTTTGAGATTCTAAAACACTTTTCACAAGCAGTTTTCAAAGCAGTCGCACACCAGGCCTGCTTCAGTGGGCTGAGTCGAAGAAACAGCACTCCCCCTACTAACCCTGTCCTTGACTCTAACCATAACCCTAACAATAACCCTACATGTATGTATCACCACCATAATCCAGCGGTGGGGGATTGTGCAAGCCGAAGAGACCAATATCTACATACATAGGCCTAAATGTGAGGTGATCTAGGAAAACCCATCAGTTGTCACGTTTGAGGAAAGTGTTAAGGGCCTTGGTGAACTCGCACATTTCAATACATGTAGCTGAAATGTACTACGTAATAGGTGAACAGTAGCAAATCAATTCACAGGCAATCTAACAACCCTTGTTGATCACTCAGCGACTTCCGACGGGTTTTCCTACTCCTAGACCACCACTACATGTACATATGAAGTCAAATGTCTGCAAAGGGAAAGGCCTTTAGTTTTTACGTACATCAATCATCATCATGTACATGTACCAAATCATCGAATCATGATCACGAGGCATTTTATTACATGTATCAGGTTATGGCGACTAAAGTGTGATTGTTTTGGATGTCAGACTCAGCCTAGAACATTCAGATTCTATTTATAAACATATGTTGTCGTTAGTTTGGAATTGGCACGAAAATCTGAAATCAACTTGCATTAACTCTCATTCTTCTCTTTTAGCCCTACGGGTGGATATATCCGTTTGCCAAAATCATTCTCAAATCTTATGAGCGAGTATATCCGTCCAACGCTGAACCCAATTTTCATACAAGGTAGGATATTGGGTAAGAAGTTTTTTTTTTAATCCTGAAATATTGCTTTCTTTTAGAAAATCACCTACAGGGCTCTCACTGGAGTTTTCAGTAGAAGGGTCAGAGACTTCTGTTTACTTTTTTTCTGGGGTCAGCCCTCAGAAGTCAGGGGTCAACCATGGTCAGTTCACAACATTGGATGAATCCTGCTGATTTTTATTGTGCTTCAGACTACGCACTTTGTGCGTATTTGACCCGAGACATCGGGTCATTGAGAGCCCTGCACCTATGTTGTAGGATCTGGGAGTCGCGGTGAAAAAATCACTGAGGGCTGAAAGAGTTAACCCTAACACCTGACTGGATACGAAAACTTTATCAATCCTGCTTTACTTACGGAGTGATACGACGATTAGGATTTCTCCCCTTGATTTTTCTAATCACAATTTCATCATCGTCCACAGTCATCATGCCTCCAACTTTTGCCCTGTATCAGTTTAGTATCAGATCTATTCCATGAAGTCAGGGGAGAAGCCAGCCAAAAACAGACAAGAATTCAAATTTTGTGAAATTATCCAATTCTCAATGTGACTCCACAAAAAATTTGTCCGTGAAGTGAAATGACTCGGCCATACCCATTAACAAGTCATGTAGGAAATTGTACCGGTACTTCCTGCTTAAGAAGAACTCCACAGTTTGTTCATTCCAGTGTATTTTATTTAGCAAGTTCTTTTCTACTCTGATGGAGAACAACAAGAATTAGATTCACAGTGTAGCCTACTTCTGCAAGATTAAGATACTTCCTGGTAAAGTACAGAAAATAATTGAATTAGGGCCTACACATAGAGTGAAATGTATACATCAGGCCTAACATGCCTAAGCCAGACATTGACAATGACATCCAACATTGACACTATTAACGGCACGAGTCTAGTCGAATCCACTGCAAGTGCAAGTATTAGTATCCTCCTAGTTCCACAATGTACTACCTAAAACACACTGACTTCAGATTCATACGGATCATGCATATTATCATGTGTCCTATAAAAACATGTAACCTAGATAAAAACTTATTATCCTGTTATTTACGTCAGTTGTCAATTAAGAGTCATTGTTAGTCCAACACCACATTATGCAAATTTGCTCAATAAACCGGGTTTGCCTGACCTAATTTTTCTGAAATTATTTTTGACATTTTAGTAAGTAGGCCTCTCGACGTCAAAATGTATTTCAGACTTGCCAAGAATTTATAAAGCACTTTATGTGAAGGTGATTGTTGAAGATTAGTAATCAGGCACATTTAAATTCCAACAGGGACAAGAAGCTATGAAATGGTTATGACGATGATTGACATACATTCAGATACCACAACTGACAAAATAACAACTTTCACTTTTGGTATGATTCAAGCCCCCCACATTTACAAGCCCTACTATTACTGTATTTCTAACTCAGCATTGTGAGATTAAGGGACGACTTTACGGCCTTATTGATTGGAAAAACGGAATAATGTGTCGACAGTATCGCTTCATAGATTGTTACTCCCAACAACAACTTTTTGGGGGGATGCCATTCCTCGGGACAAGCTAGGCCTAATTATCATTTGGATTTGTTTTCTAAAAGGTGACAAACTTTTGGAAACCAGGGACTCTGAATTTGTTAGGCCTACATGTATTTGTGTGACGGTCTAGGAAAACCCGTCAGAAGTCGCTGAGTGATCAACAAAGGTTGTTAGATTCAGAGTTCTCCACTAGTGTAACAGAACGGGCGAGGCGCCTGTTTCTAAAACGCAGGATTGATCTCAGCACCCGGTCTAAAAATTTGCCACCCGGTCTAAAAAAAATCACCGTCTGGTTAAAATTATTCACTTTAAATAACGCTGAGGTCTTCCAAGCACCTATAAAAGGAGCTAGATTTGCATTCTGAAATGCTGGGAAATTGCAATTCAGGGCTTCTAGACCCACTGAAGACGCGCGTGCGGCAGCGGCTTCCGATATCAGTAACCGTGTGACGTCACCAGTGCCCAGTCTGTTTCAAACCCTGTGGAGAACCCTGAATTGCCTGTGTATTAGTCTGATAGTGAAATGTGCGAGTTCACCAAGGTCATTAACACTTTCCTCAAACGCGACATCCGACGGGTTTTCCTAGACTGCCTCACATTTATCAACATCACACGACACACCACATGGTGACACACATGTAACAAACATGAAACAGCATTCATTTCAAGTCATGCAATTGCAAGTCAAGGAACCCAAGTCAACATCAAAATCATGATTTATGACAAACCAAAGTTCCGTTCCATTCTAACAACATCTACAGCAACAGTAGGCCTACGCCAAGGCCTCAACTTTGAGCCTCAAGGCCTGCCGTATTGCGTACTAGGCCTACCTTGCGCGTTACCATAAATAACCGCTGGATGAGACATGTCCAAAAATGAAAATATACCCCCGT
This sequence comes from Notospermus geniculatus, assembly GCA_002633025.1. NCBI lineage: Eukaryota > Metazoa > Nemertea > Pilidiophora > Heteronemertea > Lineidae > Notospermus > Notospermus geniculatus. The sequence goes on from NMRB01003110.1 coordinate 42,051, forward strand.
TAGGCCTATATTATACATCTACATGGCGCTATTTTTGTTGCCGAAGCCGAGAACACTGCTGTTTCATGAAGTTGAATATCAAAGCCAACATTTGTGCCAAGAATTCGAGTGTTTCAGGATGTCTGTCTGTGCTTGGCCTTGGAAACTGCAGTTAGTTTGAAACGCACTTCATGACAAGGACAAAAGGTCACATAAAAAATCGGCCGAACATGCAACTTCATCGCTCGATAATTTTGTATCATCACGTGTTGTTACGCCATAGCCTAGCCCAACACGCCAAATATAACGCCGTCACGGCCGGACGGCGGAGAAGTAGCCACAGCCTAAAAGAAAATTAAAAATCGGCCCACTTCATTTCAACGAGGCCTGATATGTACACCACACCACACCACAGTGACAGTGCACATGCCAATGCATCTATCTAGGCCTACCTAGGCCTAGGTCTACTCGTGCATGCAATGCACTAGGTCCATGTACATTTCAGCACTGCGCTCTCCACACTGTCCATCATGTACAACACGAAATATGCTTTCACATACCTTTTATTTGACATTTCTTGACTCGAAAGGACAACTAATACCAAATTAAGATTTTGCAGATAATTAACATGTCCTAAACACCAACTTTATCCAGAATAAAAGTACTTTTTCCGCAAATTTTCACATTTTTATTCGCCGGAAGTGCTCGGAAGTTCAGCTTACGAGTGGTGCAATGTGGGAATTTAGAATAAAAAAATTAGTTATTTTTCATAAATATAAAGAATTTACTCAAAATAAACAAATGTTAACTTTATAGTATAAATGTGAAAGAAAAAATAATTAGCTAACTCTCCACATACGAAATCAAAATGTTTCCTCACACAGCTAATAGGCGGCGTTACCGTCTAAATTTGACATGTGCGTGGTTTTTATGAAAATATCCAGTGAAAAGTCGTATTTTTGAATCAATAGACGGATCAGTAACACAAAAATAAGTTCCAAAGAAAGCTTTAGTACGTTTGCCTCAATATTGTGTTTGATATCGAGCGAGCCTAAATGATAAAAGTTTGTTACGATCAATATTTCTTCGGGTCTGACAGCAGAAAACATCAGTGCCAGTGCAGTGGAGTGCACAGATAGATATGCACGCATCAGTGCACAGAGGCTTGGAACGGAATCGGCGAATCCGTTCGATGATATATGATTCATAGGCCTATATTTGGCATGTGTTGTCAAGCTCTTTGCAGTACTGTAAGCCGTGTGTTTGGCTTCCTTGTTTTGATACCACATCCAGTCAGTGAATGAACCCGGTCGTGCTAATTAATTACCGTCCAGGCGTCCTCCACCGTCTACCCACGCCTTATACCACCGTCCTCCACCATCCACCACCCCTTTTGTAGGGCCTACTGTTATTGTATCGTCTTCCACCTCAATATTTCTTTAAAACATCTTTTTCTTCATTTTCTGTAAAAAAATAATGTAAAGCGCATCAGAATCGCTGATCATATCACAGAATTATTCTGTTTTTGTGATCGTCCACCACCACCATGACCGCGATTCGTCAGTCAGCGCCACCGTCGGGCGGTGAGTTCTGGAACTACGTTGTCATCAAACCTGGTTCCATGGGCGTCCGAGGGTGGCGCTGACTGAAGAATCGTGGTGGTGGACGATCACAAAAAACAGAATTCTCAGCGATTCTGATGCGGTTTACATTATTTTTTTAGAGATAATAAAGAAAACGGTGTTTTAAAGAAATATTGAGGTGGATGACGGTACAATAACAGTACAAATGGGGTGGTGGGTGGTGGACGGTGGAGGACGGTAATTAGCATGACCCGAATGAACCTAGGCCCTAGCCCTTGCAGTGTTATATCTAGGATTTCAGAAGGGCATGGTGCAAACTTTGCGAAAAGGGCACTTCAACCTAGAAAAGGGCACTTTTCATTCGCGGCATTTCTTCTAACGGAATTAGAAAAGCTAAAAAGTTAAAAAGGTCTCTATAACTCCAGTCAGCAGCCAATTTAAGCCAGTTTCTAAGGTGATATGACCAAAAGGGACCATGGAAAAGGGTCTAGGGGTTAAAAAAGGGCACAATGGCGCCCCCTTTTGATGGTACAAAAGGGGTGGAGGACGGTAGTTGACGGTGGAAGTAGGCCTAGCGTAGACGATTGTAAAATAAAGCTGGCATTCCTTGTCTAAGTATTACAAATTTGGAAGTGGAACACTGTTGAAATAGTTTAATTTAACTGCTAACTGACATTTCACACATCTTTTTCAGAATTGTGACAGATCTGAGGTCGAATAAAAGATGGACCTGAGTAATGTCAAGTCGTTACTCAGGGCTGTAGTCCAGAGCAGTAAAGAAGGTGTACCCTTGAGCAGACTCTCAGGTTAGTGATAGTGAATTGACTAGTTTAACCCTTTCACTGCGGTAGGTGACGATCGTTGCCCGCGCTGGCGACTGTCGTAGGCGACCACCATCGCCCTATTAAGGAAAAGGTATGTTCAGTTAGTTTGGCTATTCAGAGATGATGCCCAAATCGAAATTAGAAGAATTCTCCCGAGGCTGTCGTAGGCGACCATCGATGCCCTACGCAGAAGGTATGTTCAGTTAGTTTGGCTATTCACAGATGGCGTACTATTTGATATTAGGGGATTCCCCGAGAACGGGGAATGGGAAACTCGTCACTGGGGGGTACAAGGATCTGGGAAACTCGGGAGTGAAAGGGTTAACGAGAACAGGCTGCCTGTGGTTGGTGCATTAAATTTCCAGCTTGCAGCCTATTTGTATAACTTGTATTGTCATGTTATAATTTTGTCACTGTTTTTTTTTCAGGAGAATATCGCGTAATCACCGGCGATCATGTCCCATTCAAAAAACTTGGTTATCCAACACTTGAGGAGTTTTTGAGGACTATTCCAGATGTAGCGAACGTCCGCAGAAATCGAGATGGCGATCTGACAGTGTACGCCGTCGCAGACGAATCGACTGCTCATCTGGAACAGCTCATAGCTAAACAAAAGACGGCGAAAAAGAGGAGTAGAGGTGGTAGGCGACCAACACCTCGGGTAAGTTTTGCATATTGATGACAACTATCACGGTTTTCATTGGCTGTTTGTGGTTAAGAGCGGAGTTCTCGACAAGTGTAACAGAATGGGCACGGCGCCTGTTCTAAAACGCAGGATTGATCTCAGCGCCCAGTCTAAAAAATCTGCTGTCCGGTCAAAAAAAATAAGCCTCCCGGTCAAAATTGTTCACTTTAAATAACTTTGAGGTTTTCCAAGTACCTATGGGAGCTAGATTTGTGTTCCGAAATGCCAGGAAATCACATTTCAGGGCTTCTAGATTTCAAATTTTTCCGCGGGAGTCCCCCAGACCCCCGCTGGGGACGCTCATGTGGCAGCGCCTCCCGATATCAGTAACTGTGTGACGTCACCAGCGCCCGGTCTGTTTCAAACCCTTTGGAGAAAACCCTGAAGAGTCCTAAATCCATGATAGTTCAGCAGTGAGCATCCTTCCGCATGACTGGGTGTCCCAGTTCTCGAACATGATTCACTACCTCGCTACAGAAATCAGCTCCTGAAGGTTCAGGTATGCATACTTTATCTTTCAGATTACGCGGTCATTTGCCGGACAGAAACCTCGTGGCGGACGTGGTGGTTGGCGCAGTGGGCCCCCACCAAGATTCACACCAACACCTCCAAAATATACCAGTGCCCCGCCTATTCATTACAGCTTTTCAAGAAGAGTTTTTCACAGTCATGGTGATGATTCTGAGTTGTCTGTAACAGTTCCAAATACTGTACAGGTGCGTTGTAACTGGTTGATGCAGTTTCCATCAGACTTTTGATTTCTTAGGGTCAATTCAGACCTGCCAACCCATATGATTTTTGCGGATTTGTACAATTTTTTCCTAAAAAATCCACTCAGATACGACTCTACGGATTGCAATAACAAAACTGCCCGAGTGGGGATCCGAGTCACCCGGATTGCACGAGTTGAATTTCTCCGGCCGTGAAAGCCCGAGACAGCAGGTCGAGGGCTTTCAGGCCGGAGAAAATCATTGTGACATTGCTCTACCAAACATAGGCGCTTGTCACAACTGAGAAAACAGTTAACGGTTTTACAACGCAATAGCTGAAATGCATGTCTGCAGGTTGACGGTACTATAAGACACCAGTGTTATACATTAGCTGAACAAACTGGGCCAAGGATACGTGTCCAAGGATAAGTGTCACACTTACACTTAAGTAGTTTTATAAATATGGGCCCAGGTGACCAATGATGATCACTTGCAACAAGCGCCTGAGCTTTTGCTGGAGCGGGTCACTGGTTCCTCTCTGTATATTCAAATGTTTTGTCCCATGATGTCTTTCAGAAGCCACCTTTAATGTCAACACCAGTGAGAGAGATTCCCCCGAGGTTCCAGAAGTTGTTAACGCCAAGTCAGACAAAGCCTGCTGCTGGACAAAAACGTAAGCTGCCTTATCGATTGCTCCATGATTCAGCACGGCCTGTAAGGCCAAGTCAGTAGTCAGCAGTCAGTAGTCAATAATAAGGTGTGATGAATGTACCAATAGGATCAGGATTAACCATATTTTTTCTTTTTCTTCATTGCTTGCTCAGGACGTTCAAGAGGCAAGTTGTTTCCTCACATTGTTGTTATCTTTTTTCTCATTCTTGTGTTTGTTTCTAATTGATCGTGTAGGCATTGTTTCATAAACTGTGAGGTAACTGCAATATTGTTACTCAAAATTGTTCGCTATTTCTGCCCAAATTCACTATCTACATGTAGGACTTCCTCTCAATCTGCCGGTCACAGTTAGAAAAACTGATTTTCAGCAAATTGGTTGTTTCAACACCAGTAGATCGCCTGATTCCAGGCTCAACATTCTCAGAATGGCACAGGCCCGACCAACAGAACTGTTTATAACCTCAGATGCAGATGCAATGTATCACTATCCAAATAAAGAATGTGGGCGTCAGATTTTCTCACTCAAATTTTCAAGCCTTATAGGCCCTGAATCTGAATTTACAAAAATATTATCGTGTGTGCTTTAAGCGAAGTGGTAAAATTTCATTGTAATAGTTATTTGTAACATGAGTCATTCCATTCTTTTTTAGCGACAGCTTCAAAGCCTGAAATACATGTACCAGTATCCAAGCCAGATGCATCACCGTCGTCAAAGACCATCAAGGACTACAAATCGGGCCTTTTTAAGTACTTCGCAAAAAACAAGCTTGGCACGCCAACTTTTAGTACCCACCAAACTCAAACAGGAGGATACATATCGTGCGTCAGAGTCAAAGGGTTAAACTTTGGGTCAGAACAAATAGTCCTCTCAAAGAAAATGGCAGAACAGTTAGCTGCTCAGAATGCTTGTAAATATTTGGAAATTGATGACGGTGAGTGTTCAGTTCAATACTGGTAGACATGTAGTTAAAGCCATACAATCAAGAGAGCTACCGTAGCCGTCTACCGTAATGGCGAATACTGTGCTCTGACACCATTGTAATGCTTTCACTTCATTCTTCTAGCTACAATTGAGAGCTTCCCAAAGAAAACCCCGAAGAAACCTTCACCAGATAACAAGGTCAAAGGCCCCGATCTCCAGGCCATGGTTTTGGGTGGGGCAACAGACAGAAGTGGTGTGTATAATATTATCTTTTCCTGAGTTTAGACCAAAGGGCTGTTCATTTTCGCCACTTGAGGAATCTGAGTTGAGATCATTGGGAAAACAGAAAAAGCTATGCACTTGCTAATGAGGAGGTCGCCTAATTTTTTCTACCATTTGATGGCGCTGCGACCGTATCCACTTTTCCACTGTGACGTCGTACGGAACGTCAACGTCACACTGCCGTGACGTTGTGGCTTCATGCTCGCACCTCACATTGCCACGGAGATTACGTCCTCAAGACAATGAAAAGGCCTGATACGGTCGCAGCGACATCTTTCCGTGGAGAAAAGGCGACCTCCTCATTGCAGGGATTATTTGTTGTGCTGTACAGAATAATCGCTGCAATTTGCAGCTTCATAGCTTTCTCCATTTTCTCAAGGGTCACAACTCAGATTCCTCAATTGATGAAAATGAACAGTCTCTTTTAATAGCAATAGTAATATTAAATGTGTGGAGCTTCTAGTGCTAGTGTCTCGAACTGCTCCTTACAGTGTTCTCCCAATGCAGCCAAACAGCCTGATTGGAAGGTATCGCCCAATTGGGATAATTTTCAGCAGCCAGTTCGAGCTACATCCTGATTTAGCCGTTTTAAATTTTAAAAATGCTTTCTGGGGAACTCGAGGGGCATCTTCTGTAGTGTGCCTGTCTGCTGGACTCAGGGGACAGAAAATACATGATACTGCTGGCTTGCTTTCGTCAAATTTGAGCTCCCTGTTATATTTTTCACCAACTGTGGTGTTTCATCTTCAGAGGCTGAAGTGGGGGACATTACCAACATTGAAGAGATCAAAAACAGAGTCCGAGATGTAAGTCTTTGCTTATTTTATTCACAACTAGTGGTTTTTACAGGCCTTGTGCCAGATTATCATAACCCTATATAGAGGAATCCCACTGACATCATCAAGTCATGTGACTGGCCGTCAAAATGACGCAAACTGGCGTCAATAGGGTGCTACACGTGGAATGACGTCCCGCCTGACGCGACGAGACACGACCCGAAATAACGTCATCGTGACGTTCCTTCAGGAAACACGTGGTCAATTTGACGGCCAACGCGGCCTTGATGACGTCACGTGGGAAACCTCTATAGAGCTCGAGCCGATGACGTCATCACGAAAAAATCCGCCATCTTGCCGGTCAAACTGACGTCAAATGACGTCGGCGGCCCACGTGGTGCAGTTTGTCGTCAGTGCAAGTGAAGTGTTGCGTCTTCAACCATGACGCGATTTGCACGTGGCGCACTTTGTCGTTGACCGGCAGCATGGCGGACTGCAGGTCAAACGTGACATCATAATGAGCCGCGGCTCAAGCTCTATAGACCTTTCCAACAAAGATGGCGGTCTGACAGTTCTCACCACAGGCAACATTGCAAGTGATCTGGTCGCCAAGGAGCAAAATCGGCTGTTGATGTCAGGTGTGCGCTGGACAGCGATCCATGGAATCCTCTAGCCAGCAATGTTTGCTCAATGTCACTCAGTAGAGTATGATTCACCCTAACTTCAGCATGGGCAAAGTGCCAGGCCTGTGCCTGTGGGCACAACCTTGGATTTCCTATATGCTCATGTAAAGTAAACCAAGTTACCCTACATCATTAGAAAACTGCAACATGGATTATTTACCACTGACCTGTGCACATTTTCAAGCTTGGCACTTTGCCCATGTTGAAGTTAGGATGAATCATACTTTATCTGCAGTGGCTGGCAAGTAGATCGGTTGCAAGTAGATCACTTGCAATATCGCCTGGTGTGCTGCTGCTTTTCCACTTTGGCAGAAAGGCACTTTCCTGTCACTTAGATTGGGTAACTCTTATTGGTGTTTTCAATTTTTTGCCATTGTGTAGGAAATGTCAGATTTTGCCATTCCTCGGAGTCGACACAACCGAATTGCAGTTACTTGCGTGGTTTAAATAAACCTTTCGAACGCCGACCATTTCATTACACAGTCGCCTCACTTGCCGCTGGGCCTTTTCGTTGCATTCTCTACAAGAATAGTCAAACTTGTCATTCACGATGTGTCGATAGCACCGCTTGCTCGGCGAATCCCACGAACTTTCGATCATTTGCGCATACATTAACGTTTTCTCGTGTTGTAGTTTCAACGCGTCGTGTTCCAAACGTGTCGTCTGCTCCCGACCCTGCATAACATACGCATATTCCCGTAACGAATCCAGTTTTGATTTGTAGATCATTAAAAGTGTATGCGGTTCTAATTCTGCGAACTCGGGACACTTTTCAATGTCGTCCAGAGCACAGTTTTTCGCGTAATCGACGCAATATTTGTAGAGTCGTTTTAAATTGTATCGCTGGGCGGTGATAAGGGTCTCCATGGAGGGGGCTTTCCCCAAGAGGAAGTCCTCACACTTCAACATGATACGTTCCATCATATACTCCTCGGCCAGCGACAGGAGTGTAGTGATATTCGAATCTGAAATATATAAAGCAGGGAGATATGTGGATTATTTCAGGACTGCAGGTGCCTACTTGTGGCATTGATAGCCTAGTGGTTATCACGTCTGCTAACAAGCGGCAAGTCCTGGGTTTGAATCCAGCCCAGGATATATGGATTAATCATCCCTGGATGGGGCAGAAAGCCGTGTGCCTACAGGACATGCATGACCTTTTTCAAAGTACTGACCCACACGTTAGACCCAGAATTCATCCAGATGGTCGAGTTCAATGGTTCAGTATTAACCTTGCCAAGGAAATTTTTAAACCTTTAAGACTTCCATTAAAAAAAGGGTTAAATCTTAATTTCGCAATCAAACATATTATTTACTCTAATCTGATAAAAGGCCATTGGATGAATATAAGTGAAGTTGATTGCATACAGAAATAATATCTTGTATAAACGACTTAAGTCATTATGGTATTATGTCTGTTAAAAATCAACATTGCCGTGATTGAAAGGGGCACTGACGTGGGAAAAGGTCGGAGATTTTTAGCACTTTACAGCCATTTAAGGGTGTTTGCGTTAGGTAAAAAGTGTGGGAGAGGGAAAAATGCTTTTTATGAGAAAAAAACCTGACAGGTCAGATCTTACAACTGGCCTATGTGTAGATTTTAAATACCGATAAATCACCTTAGGTATTTTAATGAACTTTAAATGAAGTACTTGTCCGGTGATGCTCAAGATCTCCTTAAAAAGTGTGGAATTTTCTCACAATTAAAGGTTCTAGGTGCTAGGAATGTTTTTCAATTTTGCAGGACTACAGAACTGTCATGCCTAAATAGTCCTACTTTGGTTCTGTTTCGAGCCCAGTAAGACCCATCATCTACATGTACACCATCCAAATAGTATCTATAGAGCTGATCATGTTGTATTTGGTACTCAATTCATCTGCTCCAAGGTTTGAGCAGATAGTATCTTCTGTTGAAGTTTTCTAAAAGCCTTGGAAATGAATTGGAAAAAATTTGAAGAAACATTCTTCAGATGGTTCACGAGGACAACATTTCTTCAAATAATTTTCAATCAATACCATAGCATGTGAGAGAACTTTTGACAGATGTCCTACGTGGTCAGCTCACCTGTAACGGCACTCTGCATCGGGTAAATACAACGCAACAACTCCAAGATGTCTTCCACTTTCTTTCCGGGTAGCATAATCTCGGTCTTGTTCTTATTTGCGAAGTTCGTCAGAAACATCGTACGCCACACCGACGACCATTCAGCGAGGTATTGGCGGTGGACGTATAATTTCTTCTTCTCAACAACAAGGATGACGTCACTCAGTTCGTCGGGTTCCGTGAAGTCACGTTCAGGCATTACTTCATTTTCCATATCTATCATGTCTGTTGTTTCGCTCTGAGTCCCATTGGGTGTGACCCTGAAAATTGATGGAAAGATTTGAGGCCCTTTAGGAAATGGTGTCTCTTGACATTCATCAGTTGAATTGAAACAAAAATTTTTTTTCCTGTAAGTCTTATTTGATGTCGTACTTACCCATTCTCAGGAAGTTCAGTCATCTTTGCGGCCTGCCCAGTAGATACAGGTATATCCTGTCATTTATCTGAAGGAGAGATATTGTCATGAATATACACCAAAATCGCAGTGATCTGGCATTGCCGGGGTCCAGCTTCTGTTGGTGATGGCCGACAGGGCTGACCACAGAGCAGGCTGTTGATATCTTTGAATCGAAATCCTGACACTGACTCTTTTGTTATGATAATGTTGGAGGAGTTAGGTCCAGAGTCCCAGTGGCAAAGCCAGGTCTCTGTGACCTTACAACTCCGACTTTGGTCTAACTAACTCCAGATAAAATTTGTCAGCAAACTTTCTGACTATGCTCAATAAATGTCTGTTTTCCTTGATAAAAGGAGTCCTGCTTGCAGGAGTGCTCATTACTTAGATTCCACTTTATCTCGGTGATGGGCCTAACAGCACTTTTTACATGTAGTGCACTATGTTTTTCCTTCCAAAATATAACATGGCTGTGAAAAATTTTGCTTACACCATTTAACATTCTTAAATTTTCGGAAAAAAATCTTTGTTGGGTGCACTTCAGTTCGTCAACGAGTTAAAAGCATACTGTGTTGACCAAGTGCCGCAAGGCTGTCTACCACTTTGACAGGTATTTTTAGAACGTCTTTGTCTAATGCGTTCATAATTACTGAAAGCTTGCATAAGAATGAGCTGATCAACTCTCTATTATGTTAGGATTTGGCAAAAATCTGAAAAAATCCAACGGTCTTTAATGGGTTATGAATGGGATGAACAGACGCCTGTAGGCTCTGTCATCGGCTAAACAAACAGTTTTCATTAGCACGATCTGTTTTACCGGTGGAGGACATCCACATTTAAAGATCATTTCCCGGCACAACATTCTGTATTCGTTTAGTTTTCTACGCCCTTTAAATTTCTTTGAGAAGACGGTGTTCGTCTGCTCCCAAATTATGCTGAGCAAAATCTAAATGCAGAAAACTGCCCCACATAGGCCTGTCCCCTTCCACCTGAGGTGTGTTGACACTGTTTGCGGTTTACCATGCAGTTTTCCCCGGCTGATGGTTGTTGCAATCACCAGTCCTATAAAAAGGAAGAACATTGTGGAGTCAACTTACCAGAAATGCCACTGGGTACCAAGCAAATACCTTCACCTAATCACTGTAGCTGAAGCATTTCAGCAGCTAGGGACATGACATGCCATAACCATCACTGAATCTCCTCCAAAAGTTATTAACGTATCATTTGTAAAATCCTGGCCTCCTTATAGTCCAGAAAACTGCTGGCCTTCTTTTCCTTTACAGATATAGACAGTTGGCCTCTTTGTCCTTGAAGAGTTTATTGTAAACACAAACTGCTGGCGTATTTTTCACTCCGCTACCTTTGAAGACAGCCACCTTCCTATTCCTTCAAGCTGCTGGCCTCTTTTTCACTTCACTGCAGTTGCAGATGGAGGACACCACAAACTACTGGCCTCTTTATAGTCCCTAGAAAATTTACTGTAAACTGCTGGCCTCTGTTTCACTCCACTACAGTAGCACCAGTAGACAGCTGGCCTCTTCTAGCCTGTGTTTCACTCCACAGCAGTAGTAGACAGTCTGGCCTCCTCATCCTTAGAGAACTTACAACAAACTGCCGGCCTCTGTTTCACTCCACGACCGTAGTAGACAGCTAGCCTGTGTGTCCTTAGAGAATTTACTACAAACTGCTGTGCTTCTGTTTCACTCCACTACAGTAGTACCAGTAAACAGCTGGCCTCTTCGTCCTTGGAGAATTTACTGTAAATTGCCAGCCTCTGTTTCACTCCTTTAGTGTAACTCCACAAGTTTTTCAATTCTCCAGAGAATATGCTCTCACATTCATCTTCACGGTGAGAAAAATACTGAATGAGCAAAACACTGGCCTTCAAATTCTCGTACTGTCAAACATCCAAGAGCGATAAACTGTCAAAAATTTGAGAACTTAATCCTATTTACAAGTGCATTTGTAGTAGTTCCTTCGCTTTTAAATCATTTGGTCCGCACGTTAATGGCATTCATGTTCCAGTAAATAGTTATCTTACGGCTTCCACTGAAGATCTGCTAATCTAGAAAAACAAGTCGTCTATTGTTGTAGGCCTAGGCGCACGGGTATGTACACAGGGCCTATTCAATTGCAGCTTTGACGAAATATTGCTGGGATATCTCGGTGTTTGTGTATGGTAATCATGAACGATTGTGTTTGCTTATGTAAAAATTAGTATTATATGCTTCATTTGATTAACCCCTTGATCTACTACAATAAATAAATAGATTTGACAAGAAAGGTCAAGGGGGTTAAAACGGTGATTGAATTTCCAGTTCATTAACTCGTCCACACCCAGAATCCAGCAGACGGCACCTTCTGTCAAAGTTTTCTCACATCCTATGGAACTGATTGAAAAATATTTGAAGGAAGGTTGTTTCCATCAAAATCTGAAGATTTTTCCTTCAATTTTTTTCCAATTGCATTCTCAAGGACATTAGAAAACTTAGCAGAAGATACTGCCAGTTCAAAACCAGGGGCAGATGAGTTAAAATGGCCGTGCACGTGGCTCTTGTCATGTTTTTCGTGGGGTGTCATGACACCAGAGTTACACACTCCAGGAAAAGTCAAGAACGTTCTCCCTAAACACCCCCCCCCCCCAATTTCCCCCAAGAAATGTTGAAAATAGAGATATGAAGTAAAATTTTGGCTTTCCTTTTGGGAAGATTCAACATGGGGCTGTTGTCCTGCTGGTATTTCCTTGGAGTTGTCTGGATGCAGATGACCATGTGATGGAGCAATTTCACTGAAAATTTCTGCCATTTTGGTATCACTGGAATAAATTGTTCCATCTTCCTTTTTAGCTGATTGCAACAAAACCATCTGGAATGTGGAACACCAGGTTCCCCATAGAATACAAGGCAAAATACGACGAAGATTTACCACAGAATTATGGCGCATTACTTGAAAGTTGGACAGACGTAATCACCATTGAGCAGTAAGTAGAGAGAAAGGTTGTCAGAGTGGTGCAGTGGAAACGTCGCTGCCTGTCACTACTGAGGTTCCGGGTTCGATCCCAGTTGGACCAATTCTTCATGTGATGGAGGGAGCAATCTTTGACAGCGCAGATTCTCCAGGCACTCCGGTTTCCTCCTGCTGTGCATTTCTTCACCCAGTAATGTCCGCAGAGTCAATAATGTTATATTTTGCACTTGGGCCTCAACTAAAAATATTTTAAGTTTTATGTTCTTTCTTTTTTCTGTTATCTTATTTCTGTTAGATATCGGTCAAAGAGCTCTCATGAGCTCATGTTAGTACTTTACTACATACCGATGAAAATAAAGTTTATCTATCTATCTAAAATGGTATCAGGAACACACCATGCTTTGACCCCACTTTTCCACTTTTCAGGAGTGCGGCCGGCAATGACATGAAAATATACTACCCTGTCAACCAGTCGACAACAAAAATGGCGGAGACTGCTGCGTCTGCTGCAGCTAGGTCCAGAATTGAGAAGGTGGATATTCCACCTGGGAAAACGTACAAAGCAGGGTAAGGCAGTCCGTTGCATTCTCTGGAACTAATGACAGATGTCAGTCTCTTATGGCCAGGAGATCATAAGGGGTGAGCCTTGCTCTCAACACGGGATCAGTCTGAATCCTCGGGTATCTGATGTGTCCTGTTGGGTCAAAACCATTTGTGAGGCAGCAGGGCTCAAAGTTCATGACCGTTTGGTTGAAATGTGAGCTGGATTTTGCTCTGTGCGACCAAAAAAATTGATGTTCTAATGTACATTGGCCTGTTCGACCAAAATCGGCTTTTTTTATTGACACAGACAGAGCTGCAGGAACCCTCTCTGATGCCCCTTAAGTTTCTGATGATAAGTGGGGCCTACTCTTAATTTTGCTGTTTTTGCTTTCCCTAATTTTATACCCTTTCCTTTGCAGTGATAAATTAAAAGTCTACATCTTACATACGCTACATTGCAATGAGTTCTACGTTCAGGAGCAGACGTCATGCATCAATGAAATTATGAAGGACATCCGCGACATTTATGAGGTAAGTTTATATTTTTCACTTCTCGACATCTGCAGAATTTTCTGGACATTTATTCTGAGTAATTCTGCACAACCATTGGAAACATAAAAGTGAACCCTGAAACAGGCCTTGGAAGTTTTCTGTATGTGATTGTGATTTGACTGATTGACTGACAGACTGATTGATTGATCTTGTACTGACTGATTGATCTTGTACTGACTCACTGATCTTGTACTGACTCACTGATCTTGTACTGACTCACTGATCTTGTACTGACTCACTGATCTTGTACTGACTCACTGATCTTGTACTGACTCACTGATCTTGTACTGACTCACTGATCTTGTACTGACCTACTGATCTTGTACTGACTCACTGATCTTGTACTGACCAATTGACCTTGCACAATTAGTCCCCAATATTTCTTTAGCAAAATTTTCTCCTTATTTTCCAGACAAGAGGATGCCCTAAAGAAATTTCCAAAGCAGAAATTGGCAGTTACTGTGTAGCACAGTTCACCGAAGACATGAATTGGTACCGGGCGCAAATCATATCAACCCGAGTGTCCGGAAAGGTTCGTAATGCCAATTGATATTAGACTCGGGACCCAGTCGATGTGTCGCTCCGGCTGCAGACTACACTCCACAACCGACTGGGAAAGCAAGATGCAAAATCAGCGGCTAGCGTACCGACGACCACAACGGATTTGATTGAGTTCAGCCAATCAGAAACCGTGTCTTGAACAGCCATTGGCTGTTCGTTGCAAGATGCCAGATCAGCTGATTACACACTTTTTGGTTGGATCTGGGGAGGCAGTATACGGCCTTGTTGAGTCGGCCATTTTCCATTGAGAAACATTCTAAAAACTGCTCAAATACTTTGGCACGCCAAGGGTTAATTTGCTTCCCATGTCTTTTCAGTTTGAGAAAGAAGTAGAGGTTTTGTATGTCGATTTCGGGAACACGGAATTTCTCCCCAAGTCGAGAACAAAGAGGATGTTGTCATCGGTTGCTGAGCAGCCAATACAGGCAATAAAATGTTCATTGCATGGCATCTCACCTACTGAAGTAAGTTAATCATGTTCTGTTCATGTTCTTGTTCATGTTCATGTTCTGTTCTTAGCTTTGTGGTTGAAATTCTGACAACCGATCAGTAATTTCCATCTCCAGCTCAAAATACATGTACATCCAAGTCTATCCCAGTCTCTCCAGAAATCTTTCTGGGGAACTTGAGGAGCAGCTAATTCAGTACATCACTGGATCCTTTCAGACAAGTGAACAAAATAATGGCCACTTGGTCGGGTATTGAACCTGCAGCCTTGCAGCCTCCCGTTATGGTTCTAGG
>NMRB01003111.1:0-13739 GCA_002633025.1 Notospermus geniculatus
AATACAATTGCTTTCATTGCTAAATTTTAGTGTGAGAGGGAACTGCTTGAGGGGGAACAATTTTTGTGGCCACCGCCCTTCCATCCGTCTCCCCCTCAGACCATCGGGGGTTCTTAGCGCTCACTCGCTTTCCCACTGCTCATGTGCAGTTACCAAAAATTCGGTAACTTTAAACATGATCAGAGTATGTTTCATTACATGACCATGACAGGGTGAACTGCCTGCCTCCCGTCTCCATAGTGCAGCTTTTAGAGTATTGTACATCTGTACATTCATTCTCAATTTCATTTCAACACATTCTAAAACTGAAAATCAGAGTTAAAATGCTACTTAAGGTCCAGGGCTTAAGGTTTAATGTCCTTCATGAATTTGGCCCCGTATGTTTGTGTGTTGACTGCAACCTACTACACATTTTTGGTAACCAGGCCCTTCGGTATTTGTTGGAGAAAAAAATATATACCATTCCCAGAGGGCCAAATCAATGTTACTCAAGCATGACTGCCATCTTGCCCTCTTCTGAGTGTAGTAGGATATCTGCCTGATGGCTTTTGACCAGTATGACTCTCCTCCCACTGCTTGCTGATGAAAGACACGAATCTAAATGGCAGAACTGAACATAATCTATTACTCTCTGTTTGAATTCATGCATCTGGGGCCATATTCATGAAGCCTTCGCAACTTTGAGTGCACGCAAATCTATTGTAAGGCAGTCAGTGAACAAAATGGCATGTGCAGCCAAACAATAGACTTGCGCGCACACAAAGTTGCAAAGGCTTCGTGAATATGGCCCCTGGACTGAGATACTGTGCAATTTATTTTCTGGAAAGTACTCTCAAAGAGCCAGAAAAAAGATCAAATCGCAGTGCCGAAATTTTTTTGAGGAGAGTTTACCCAGGGCTACCTTGAGATGAAATTAGGAGTCTTATGGTTACAAAAAGTCAGCCCCAATCCAATGGACAGACTCAGTGATACACTCATGCCACTTATTCGCAACTTGACTGGCTCCACTGACTTCCAGCTGAGCTAAAAATAAAACTTGTTGGAATCGATTTAGCAAATATATATTATTTTCTAAACAGTGCGATCAGCATTTCCCACTGCCTGATGGTGTGATGGACACCGACCTTAACCTCGCAGTTTTGTCATGTTCATTGCGTGCAGGTCTCGCAAGGAATTTCATTCATGATGGAAGGGGTGCGGGTCATATGCCGCTGTGGATTATAATGCGGAAATACACAGTACCGGTACATAATCCATGGATGTGAATTAGTTCCAATTCAGCCTTCAACTGCCTGCCATGACGAGAAAGCTCAGTGTTTGAGGTCTCAGGTTCAGGTCGGCATGGCATTTTGTAACGCGAGGACAAAAACGCTGAGTCAGCCTATATGTGTAGTGTGAGTGCTAGCAATAGGTTATTCAGAAAATAATCAAACTTGACTGAATCCATGGACGTCTTGGAATTCTATGAGAATTTCAAATATGCAAGTACCAATAGACTTCAAAGAAAGTGTCCTGCCTTCTCAGGTACTTCAATCATCTCCTCTCAGAACTGAAATGTACTGGCCTGAAAGACCCATTAGTGTATTTACGTGTGTACTTCAGTTCAGCACAGGAATGACGACATCCAACATATTTCAGCCAAAATATATGATAGTCACATAGACTTTAAAATAATTCTGTGAAAGATTTCAATGACTTGCATAGCCGAGAATCCAAGATGTTTTACCTTTGTAAAGTAGAGACCTCATTTTTGATAATTTAATGTAATACAAGTAGATTTTGAATTCACTCGGCGAATGTCCTGCACCAACTTCATACCGACGTAGGAAATACCACTGTAGAATATAATCCTTAGTAGTGTATTAAAATCACAATAGTGTTCGCCACTAGAAGCGTTCAGAGACAGCAATCTCTACCTATTGTTCAAGTTCGGTATCTGAAGAGGCGATTCATCTTCCGAAGTATCACGGCCGTTCATGTCTTTGCGGCAAATCGGACAAGTGCCATGCTGGAAAGAAATGGAGAAGATTTTGTAAATCAGAGGGTCTGACAAACATTATTCATTGGAAGTGACTATTGTGAACTGACTGCAATTCCCACCACACAATTTTAACCCCTTAACTGTGTAATTTTAGTTCTTTCTTAAATAATTTCAAAAAAAAGCATTTGACACACACTGTGACGTGCCATTTCCTTGCAAAGCGTAATATTACGCCTTACGCAAGCTACGATTCCCCAGATTTCATAATGACGTAATATGACGTCCTACCCAGTTAAGAGGGGTTAACCCTTCACTGTCAAAGCAATTTAAGCAAAAAGAAAAATATATGTAAGCAGCCTGAAGGGCACCTGAAATCTGTCACGTAATAATTTGCTGGAAAGCTCTCTTTCAGTGAGTTGCTTTCCTGTGACTACCTTCGTAGCAGGGTTCTTGTACGACTTCAGCATTTGAAAAGTGCATTATGACATGTTGGATAAATTAAGCATCCTTTTAATTACACGAATGACAGGCCAGCGAAAGTCGCGAAAATAAATGGCACGCGAGCAATTAGGGTTGTACAGTACTTCTTGCAATAGGAATGCCATTGAAGACGAAATCTGCTAGGCCTAATGGATAATTCAATCACTTACCCTTTCCAACCAAGGCACTATGCAATCGTGATGGTAATAATGCTGGCACGGTAGAACACGAGCGTCTTCATTTAACTGGAAATCCTCCATACACACCGTACACTGTAGTCTGTTATCTGAAAGAGAATCAAAAGAAGATTTAGAACTAGAGACAAAACTGAAACCAGGTTTATCGCTCACAGCATTTTTCCAACAAAAAAGCCATTTTGCCAACAACTATTCAGCCTGCTTGGTGAAATGGCTGAAGGCAAAATGGCAGTATACCCTTAAATATATACCGTACATGTACATAATTTGCTCTTGTCATATGCATTTGTCAATCTCTATACATGTAGGTCTGGACTGTTACATAACATCAATCAGGAGCACCTGTGGATATACGGGTAGTTACCAATGTGGACCCTAGCCCACTTCCTCAATAGGTGTCACTGGTGGTTTAAAACTATTGAAATGAAGTGACATCTGGGTCCTGATCAATTTCTCCCACAAAAGGCGTCCATTGTAACTATGACTCAGTTTTGGTGTGCTGCCCTGTGTTGTACATACATGATCCCCATTCCTCCTTTTCACCAAAGGTTTTCATTCAGAGAACAAATGGCAGAGTCTACCTGTAATCCCACTCCCTGAGAGGTAGCCTGGGCGAAAGATTTATACTTACTGACTTGTTCCTTGGATACTTTTTTATAAGGTAATGCTTCTATCTGGCCTTTTTCAGCAGGCGGGGCACCAGAACCTTCGAGTTGATTCAACAGTTGTGAGACTATGGCGTCAAGACCGTCAGCTCCCCACGCATAGTCACCCGGGTTGCCGTGTAATTGGAACATTCCTCTGAAAAGAAAAGAACGAGGAATGGTATGATGAATGCTGTCCATGTGTTGACACCGAGACCTAATGGTGCTCCTGTCATGAGAATTTTCTCACAGAAGTTGGCTCACAATGGGCAATTTACCATTGTTTGTTTCCTTACGGCTTACGCTGAGATCAATGACACAAACAACTGTCTTCAGATGAGTTGCCCATAGTTGCTCACATGAGAAAACTCTCAAGTGGATAGGCTCCTTAAAGCGATGTACTCGGGCTCTGCAGTAACTGCACATCGATAGTTGCTCTATTTCCCGCACGGTGGCAGCACTATATTTTATGAATGAAATTCCAAGCGAGCCATCTCATTATAATACTACGGAATTTACTATGACCAATCAGTAGCGAGGAGGGTGACCATGGTGACATGATTGACAGTGTCACTCAGTGAGTGATGCCGACGGAGACGACTCGGAGCCATCCGCAAAACATGCAAAGGATGGTGTTGGCCGGGGTACAACGACGTGCAGGAGGTACACTGCTAAGTCCTCATTAGTGCTACAACAACTTTCTGTCTTCACACGCCGCCATCTGACTAAACTTGCAGCAGTGAGGCGAATTCTCTGGTCAGTCTTCCTCACACTTCGGATTTTTCCGCGCCATGTTTGTTGTCAGTCTGTCGATCTCGTTCTCGGAAATACCCGTGAGATTTTGAAATTATTCCGGCAGTAAACACTAATGTCGCCCAAATTCATTGAAATAATATTAATAAAAGATTTTTCATGAACGTTTTATTGTATAAAACGTAGACGATACCGTAATTTGATGGTTCAAAGGTGCTAGAAATCACACGAGATCAGTTTCAAGAATCCCGCTAGCTATGAATGAAATTGGGGAGCTATCGCGGGTCGCGATAGTTGAACGAGATTTCATTTTCAACCCTCGCGAGTACATCGCTTTAAGTTTTGTCTTCAGGAGATGGCTTATACCAGGCTTTCAGCCTTCTGCCAAATCCTATTGGTAACATTAATGTAAATGTACTTTGGAAGTGTATTTAACTCAAATATGTTTTTTTTAAAAATGTACCTAGGACAAAAGGGAGGTACATTTTGTCCTACATGTAGGTACATGTACNGCTCACAATGGGCAATTTACCGTTGTTTGTTTCGTTACGGCTTACGCTGAGATCAATGATACGTCAAACTACTGTCTACAGATGAGTTGCCCATAGTTGCTCACATGAGAAAACTCTCATAGGCTCCTTAAGGCTCTACTCGGAAAAATGTGACTGTTTAGGCCCCTATTTACATAGAAGTATACGGTATACGAAAACACCAGTTAACAAAGGCCTCAAATGGATTCACAACTGTGAAGCCATTGTTAACCGGCATTTTCGTATACCGTATACTTCTATATAATAGGGGCCTTATGGAAATTATGGCACAATAGTTGTGAATTCAGTGTTTCATTCTGAATTTTACAAAGTCCAATGAACACACCTACCCCGTCCCCGTACATCTACTCAGGAACACACTTCCCAGAAATAACAGCCTTGGCATTGTATTAAATTCAGAGCACTCTTCCAGGGGGCAGGGAGGGGAAGGGGAGCAAGAGAGCCTGAAGGGGGACCCCGGTATCGAAAAATGTCAAAATTTGGAATGCCACAAATGTGAGACTAAAACAAAACATACTTACATTGGTGAACCTTCAGCTTGGAATAATGCACCACCTGCTAATGAGCTTAATAATTGGCTAATTATGCTGAAATAGAAGAAAGAATCTATTATGTGTGTGTACGTGACGCAAGGCATTATTTCAAATTGCAGAAGTCATATTGAGAAGTCATACTGAGCCCAGTTCCCAGAATGAGTAGCAAAACTTACCCCTCAATGGCAGGATGGCGATCAGGTCTCTGTCTGGTAGATGTGTACTGTCGTGTTGTAATTCTCGGTCCTCTTTGTGCAAGTAGACGATGCCGAGGTAGCGGTCGCGTCCTTGATTCCTGTTCTTCTACCAGCCTGTTGTCAGTTGCCTCACCATCTGTGGATATGTCGTCAGTTTCACCTGTCTGAAGTCGGAAACTGTCGGAGAATGTTCTTTCCCATATCTGAAAGAAGATAGATTCTAGGTGGTTATGTAACGTAACAACATACACTGATTGACAAAAGTCAAAAGTAGTGATACTTGGTGCATTTGACAGTACCTAAATGTCAAAGTGTCCACAAATTACTGGCAGTATACCGGTAAGTAACGTCAGAAAATGTTGATATTTTAAGCGGAGCGTTCCTGTAAAACACAATGGGCCGTATTCTAGAAGCTTCCTTAACTCTAAGGTTTCCTTTAGCTATTGTTTGCATGGCAGAATACAAAGGCCCGTATTCTAGAAGCCTACTTAACTCTAAGGTCCACTTTAAGCTTTTGTATTCTGCCCTGGAAACAATAGCTAAAGGTAAACTTTAGAGTTAAGGAAGCTTCTAGAATACGGCCCAAAAGCTTTAAAGTGGACCTTAGAGTTAAGGAGGCTTCTAGAATATGGGCCTATGAATAAACAGACCACTGTTGTGGTGACTGAGTTTGTTGTGAAACATGGTCTGGGGCCGGTTGCACAAAAGTTGAAAAGATAAAAGTCTGTTAATTTAACTTTTCCTGTTAAAATCCCTAACTTGGTGTGAACTAAAAAACTAACATTTTGGGATAAGTTAACACCAAGATAAACTAACAGTTTTTTTAACTTTTGTGCAACTGGCCCCAGACCTGTGGATGATTGCACCAATACTTAGGTACAAGAGGAAGCTACTTA
Organism: Notospermus geniculatus; assembly: GCA_002633025.1. Classification (NCBI taxonomy): domain Eukaryota; kingdom Metazoa; phylum Nemertea; class Pilidiophora; order Heteronemertea; family Lineidae; genus Notospermus; species Notospermus geniculatus. The sequence continues at coordinate 6,233 of NMRB01003111.1, forward strand.
CTGCCTCAAATTGAGCGGCGGGATCTATCATGTTGGCTCCATCGTTGTCATTCTCTTCTATCATTTCCCTGTAACAAATCAGCGATCATTACATGTATTTTACCAAGGTATATCTTACTAACAGACATAACCGGGGCAGAATGCAAGATTATAGATAGCTTAATCCCAAATTCCCCTGATTTCCACAGAAAAAAAAATGCATTACACACACAAGGAAAATCCACTCCAGGGAATTACCAGGAAGCAGCTTTATCATAATAACATTTTGAGTACCGGTAGGAGGGCATCGGCCTGGAGTAGGAAATATTCCCCCACTAAAAACTCTGTACTACAAATTATTGTTTTCGTACCACCAGGCTAGACTCTCTCAGTATATGTGTAAGTTAGGAAATTATTTTGCTGTTTTCATGCTTATTTTGAACATTTTGCAAAAGTCTATTTTATATTATAAGGCATAACACTTGAAGTTCTTGTGATAATCAGTCCCCTGTAAAAATTAGTTGGTAAACATTTTCAGGAAAAGGACATCCCCTTTCACTTTGACACCCTTACATGCCCTACTTACCCGCCGGTCATTTCCTCTATGAACCCACTCTCACATCTTGGGCATGTGTAGTCCTGAAATACAATCAATATACATGGATATGAAAAAATGCAACAACAGACATCCACCCACACTCACATCAGGTTTCGTATCATACTGATAATCAAAACCGCATACCATGCTAAAGAATCCTCGAAAGAAATTATCCATCCTGGTGAAGTGAATAGCCTCAGAAATAGCCTCTGAGATTTCACAAGAAACAAATAGACAAATTTCCAGCAAATTGCAAACTCCAAATTCAGGAACTCTGCTGTGGCATCAGATGCAACAAGTGCGACTGATACCTTTTGAATGAAAACTCAGACTTTATAATGTCGAATAAAGTTAACTGCACGTGCTGACACAGAGACTGACAGAACCGCCTAGAATCTCCTCCGTACTGATGATGAAATCAAATATATTGATTATCCGAGTGCTCTTAATTGACGATTCTAAATCAGCACAATACAAGAAAATTATACCTCTGGCGTATGTTTACAGAGAAAACATTTATTACAGATGCCCAGAGGCTATTTGAATTGGGAGTTTTTTCCTTTTTTTCTGATAGATTTGCTTTTCATGTGTCATCCACCTCCACTCTAGTAGGATCTAGAATTCCAAAACAAAGACAGAAATAAGATACAAGATCCCATAAAATGTTGATTTTACCAGCCAAATTAGCTACTCTTTCCAGGTCCTTGCATTAAGAATGATGTAGAAAATTCTGGACTGGATTACCAGACAATATTATGCGAGATACTTCTACCCCAGAGTGATCTAGATCAGAAAATGCTTCGATGAGAAAAACACTCCTGTCCTGGCACTCCTAGATAATTTTTTTTCTGGAATATTCTGTTGCAGTGTTTTTGTTTGTGAGATTATGTGATTAAAATGAATAAATAAACGTTTGTCATGATCCTGTTCCCAATTATCAGTGACTTCAAATTCATTTCCTTCATGACATAATTAATATTTAAAACCACTTTTTTTCAGAACATAAAACGATGATTCTATTGATATTAATTGTAGGTTTAATATGAAAGGCATTTCTGAAGTAGCATCTTATACATGTAAACCTGACTAGAAATGAGGAACTCCCTGAAATGAAAGTCAAGTGAATTCTTGGCCACACCACAAAACCTGTGAGACTGAACTACTTTTTGAATGTGTCTTTTTCCTATTAAAGCAGTACCTATAAATACTTAAGGAAGATGTAACTCGGGGTCAGAACTACATCAATATCATGCAGTTTTCTTCTTCAGCTAAATCAGCTTTGAGTATGAAGACTTCAAATTGGCTAGATTTTCCACTTACGGTAGTTTTTTTTATGTTGAAGATCCTTAGCCAAAACAGTGTGACAAATCAATGGGGAGTTTCTTTAGCTTTGGTTACAAAAACTACTAATAATGGTAACTCCAACCATGCCATTGATACTCCTTTGACTTTACAAATTAACAGGTATGTATCATACTCAGAACCAAAAATTCATCGCCGGTTTTGAATTTTTGTTACTACTTTTCACACATGTATATCCAAAAGCTAGTTCGATCAAACACATCTTGCTCACATAACCTGCTCCAAAATGCTATTGGTCCATGCCCAAAAATTTTGCTTGAGACCTCTTTCAGCATAGACATAGACATTGTTTTATTTCACTCAAGAAACCCCATGATGCAGTGGTTGTGCTGCCAACTGTGGACATTTCAGTGAACTGCAGCACGACTCATAGCAACTCCAAAAACAGGCTACACTGGGACAAACTGTCAGGCATGGATTGGCAAACTCAGTTGGGTGTGAATTCTCAAATATTGATTCTTCAGGCTGGACAAATCCTTGGGCAGAATGGAGATAGCTAATGAGTAGATAAACAGTGAAAAGCCAATGTAATAACAATTGTTTATAAAATTGGCACACATTTTACACAGTGTTTAAAAAAAGATACATGTACATTTGTACCAGGTAACTTTGACAAGCAGTGAAAAAAATCACATATAATGTCCTCAAAATGCATTGAAAATGGCTTTTTAATCTTTCTTAGTGACTTTCTGTATCAAAAGATCACATCTACCGAGTTTTGATTGTCCTCCAAGATCAAACAGTTAAATTCATTTGCATTGTACTTTGCCTAGTACTTTAGTAGTAATAGTATGAATGATGACCAGCTGAAGGCAAGGCTAAGGTACCCATGCACACCCACTGTAGACACAAATTCAACATAGGCTAGTGATGAAATCCTCATTGTGTAGCTAAATACCAGTAGCCAGTAGCCTTCACCTGTCATGCCTGTGCATATAAAGCACAGCTTGTATTTGCACACACAACGAAACATCGATCACTGAAACAGATTTTGTGATCAAAAGCAGGGCTTCCTCTGGCTTTTTAAATTTTGTAGCCAACCTGTTTAGCCAAATCATTTATTTAGTAGCCACCTAACTTTTCTCGTAGCCAGTATTTTTTGTAGCCATCTGTTCCCTTCTGTAGCCACCAACCCTTTGGAGAACAACACAAACAAACATCCTCATCAAAAAACTTCCTTGTTGTTGCCATTCCTATTCCATGGGATTCAGCATGTTCCATTTCATATGGCACCCACGTGGCTACAGTTACCCCATTCTAAAAATAACCCATGATGTCAACTTGTAGCCCTAGTGACGACTTTTAGCGTGTTCGGAAAGCTTCCTCGGGGAGGCTCGGGGAAGCGGGAGAGCGTTCGGTAAGGTATTTGGAAGACTGCCAAGGCTTCCTCGAGCCTGGCCGAAGTGAGCGACTCGCCGAGTCGCTCACTTGGGGAAACTCCCGGCATGCATTTCGTTTTCTTTCCAATCCGACATGCTGATTGGCTAAACGTGGAACATTTCACGCCTGCAACCCACAGTAGTACCTTTCCCCGAGGAAGGGCAAATATCGTTCGGAATTTCGCCTTTACTGGGCATGCTCACATTCCCCGAAGCTCGGGGAAGAAATTTCCTCGGGGAAGCTTTCCGAACACGGCCTTTAGGAACCAAGATGCTGCATACCGAGCTACATGTAGCCAGCAGTCCAACGATCGATTCGTATTTCAATCTGAATTCCAGGCCTCCCAGTGCCTGCACATTGCACTATTTTCAGTGCACGTGATCAGTGCTGGATGCGAGGTTGAGTGCGTAAAGATGGTATGGGATGTGACTGGCTCTGGTGGAACAGGAAACATGTGCTGACATGGGTGAACAGCTGATTTTAGATGGCTGAGGGTTTGGGGAGATAAATGACTATTTCGTTTTCTTTATTTTTGAGATTCGCCAAAAAATTTAGCCAAATATTTTCCTTGGTAGCCAAATGTTTTTTAATTTCGCTATTGGCGAATTTGGCGAGCGCCAGCGGAAGCCCTGCAAAAGTTTATGTTAATAGGCCTACCCTGTAGTGAAAACCTTCATTTTGCCATGGATGTACCGGTAACATTATCCCCCTCCCCATCCATCACTTAATTCCAGAAATTTGGGTGTCGCCAAAATTTTTATTTTTCTAAAGAAGCTGAAAACAAGCAAAATATTGCCAAGCTACATGTACCGTAATTCTGATTTCTGCAAGAACTTGAAGGTGGCTGAAAACTCTGCTCACTGGGTAGGTCAAGTCTCTGCGTTTACTCAGACAGGGCTCTCAATGACCCGAGGTCTCGGGTCAAATACGCACAAAGTTCATAGTCTGATGCACAATAAAAACCAGCAGGAGTCAGTGTGACGCACGAAAATTCACCCAATGTTGTGAATTGACCATGGTTGACCCCTGACTTCTGAGGGCTGACCCCAGAAAAAAAATACACAGAAGTCTCTGACCCTTCTACTGAAAACTGCAGTGAGAGCCCTGCATGCTCAGAGTTAACCCTGAATATTTACCTCAGGGTTACTCAAACTCTACCCTAATCCCAAGACTTGACTTCATGACGTGAGTAAAGTTTACTTCTGAGAGTAAACTCTGAGAAAACACCTAATTTGCATAATACTTTCATTTTATCTTTACCCCCAGGGTAAAGTTAACTTCACGTTAATTTCAGCATGCTGGAAATTTACCCCAGAAACAAGTTCAAAATGCTTTAGGGTCAACTTATACTCCTACATGTAGGAGTTAACTCAAGTAAGAGGTCAAGTCTTGGGGCTTAGCTTGTTCGTCACAGACGGCAGACATGTTGTTCTTGGCTTTGGCTCAAGTGACGGTCCAACAAGGACCATCACTTGCTGCTGCAATACGAGTGCTGGCCAAAAAAATTGATTGATGACTGTTAGTGTTAGGCCTAGGATAATTTAGTAAAGTTAAAGGGAGAAATCCAAAAGATATTGCCCGGCGGGCTCTAATTGTTTTTGTTTTGATTGCGTAGTGTCAGCGTTGATTAACAGATGGCGCTGTGTGTTATGCCACAGGCCCCTGGACATGCTGAAGAGCTCTCACTCTCACTCAGAGTTTAAAACATGTGTCTAATCAAAAAACGCTAGTTTGTAAAAAACACACCCAATTCGTGAGCTCGGGGTTTTTGGTTAGATACGGTACGTGTTGTAAACTCACTGAGAGCTCTCCAGTCCAAGGGCCTGTGCCATAACGCACAGCGCCGTCTGTTAATCAACGCAGTGACACTATGCTAATCAAAACAAAAACAATAGACTAGTGTAGTGCCCGCTGGGCAATGCTTTCGGATGTCTCCCTTTCAACTTGGACCATCCAAGAATGCCGGATTTAGGCTCCTGGGCTAGCCTATGATTGGTTGGGGATAAAATCAACAGTCGTAAAGTTATAAACTGGGGTGAGAAATGCACTGGATTGATACATAGGCCTAATGTACTAGCCTATGTAGGATATCTAGCAGAGCAGGGCCTGTGCATTGCAGTGCATGCACATCATGCACATGCCGAAGCCAACATTCAGTTTCAGTTTCTAAGGGAACAACAGCCTAGCGAAAACACTTCTTAGCCCACACAAGCGGCACAACACAAAAACACAAAGAAGACGAAGAATATTTCATTTATCTTTACATACTGGTAAATTGGGGTTGATCTCAACCGAACACTGATGACAGAAGAATCTTGGAGGCCGATCGACCGCTGCCTCAGCCATCTTATTTCATGCATGTCATGTATTGCATATCCTGGAAATGAAATCTCGCGATGATCTTCGGGCAATGTCGGGAGAAATCGCGAGGATGTAGCACAAAATAAGGTGTGGAAGAGAAAATGTTTAGTTTGGTTCCCGAACTCACCGCTAGGCGCAGAAGAGTTCGGTATCGGCCTCGTTTGACCTTGACCTCACACACAGAATTCTGTGTGTCTGACGTCACAGAGGATAGACTGGTTCCTGGTTCCAACATACCGCGAGCTATGTTGGGATCGCGAACCAGTCTATCCTCTGTGACGTCAGACACACAGAATTCTGTGTGTGAGGTCAAGGTCAAACGAGGCCGATACCGAACCCTTTTGGCCCTAGCGGTGGGTTCGGGAACCAAACTAGAAAATGTTTTAAAGTCTTCTATCAGTTTTCGAGAAAATTTTAATTTCTTTAATTTCATAAGGATGCTGTTATGAACATTATATGAACTTTATGTAAAATAACTAACTGAGAATCGTAAAAACAATAAAAATGTTTAATCAATCTTGTGAACGGACTGTTCGTCCGCTACATTTCCAGAAAAAAACAACATAACATGGCCGTGCATTCGTCGTGACATTCCGAATTTTTCTTTTTCTCGCAAAAAATTGCTCATCTAATTCATCTTTGCCTGCGAAGCTTGGTCCTGCGATGGTTTAGATCAACTCAACGATCGGTTGCCACAATGACTGAGCGTCTACGCTATTGTTGTGGCATCTGCATGGGTGTTTTCCGCATTGGTTGTTACACGGTAGGCCTAGGCATGCACATGAATGAACAGAGTAGGCCTAGGCCTAGGGGGCCTACCGGCACATAGAAACTTGTACCGGTAATGCTTCTCCTATCACACACGTAGTGATGACCTCATTAACACACACTGACTGCTCTTTTGTTTGGAAGCTTACATGCGCAAGGAGTTTTTAGGGCGTCCAAAGGTTAGATATTATAATCAATACAATACATGAAATATACCTCGGTAGGCCTATATAGCATGTATAGTAATTACGCCCTACTGTTCTGGCTATGGAGAAATTTTGACCAGATTTTGTGAAAAACATCATCAAAATATACAAAAACGTCATCAAAGTGAAAAAGAATCATAGGCCTAGGCCTACTCCGTGAAAAACGTCATCACAATATGCATTCACGTGACACAGAATCCCATATAAAACCACCACCAGTAGCAGTAGCAGTATGAGTAGGGGCCTCTATAGGCCTGCAGAAACAAATATACCGGTAGGCCTTTTTGGTGGGCCCTCCTAATAGGCCTCTAAGCTAATTGTGTTGTCACCTTTTTCACAATTTCAGATCTATCAAAAACTCTGTTGCAAAAAACCTCCACCCCCCAAGTCAGAATTTTCTGTCATCTGTATTGGATTGACAAAAGCTGGGAAAAGTATAATACTTGCCTTGCTTGCAGGAGAAAGTACACAGGTAGAACCAACTAAAGGTATGGCTTTTTCATAAAATTTGAACTAAGCAACCAGGTTTTGAAACCATGAGTTTCTTCTTTCATTCATGCCATTCTTTTTTCATTGTTTTCTGCTCTTTCCTATTTCAAGCTAGTATTATCATCAAGGGATAAACTTTTTCAGGTTTTAGTATTAAAGCGCTCCAGTTCTCTGACTGCATTGTCAATGTGAAGGAGATTGGAGGTGAGTGGTTGTTTCTTATCTTAGGCGAGCATTTTTTTATTAGTTGGCTCTCGAGCCCGCCGACCCCTAAAACTGCCGAAAATGAATAAAAAAACAAATTTTTTTTTTTGGCCATTCTCGAGCCCGCCGACGCAAATATTCACCATTTTTTGGAAAAAAA